>PVHX01003540.1:0-141873 GCA_004024805.1 Geosciurus inauris
TGAATAGAAACCTCTCAGAAGAAGATATACAATCAATAAACAAATATATGAAGAAATGTTCAACATCTCTAGCCATTAGAGAAATGCAAATCAAAACTACTCTCAGATTTCATCTCACCTCAGTCAGAATGACAGCTATCCAAAATACTAGCAACAATAAGTGCTGGTGAGGATATGGTGAAAAATGCACACTCAAACATTGCTGGTAGGACTGCAAACTGGTGCAACCAATCTGGAAAGCAGTATTGAGATTTCTTAAAAAACTTGGAATGGAACCACCATTCGATCGAGCTATACCACACCTTGGCCTATACCCTAAAGACTTAAAAACAGCATACTACAGTAAGGCAACCACTTCAATGTTTATAGCAGCGCAATTCACAATTGCAAAACTGTGGAAGCAACCTAGATGCCCTTCAAAAGATGAATGGGTAAAGAAACGGTGGTACATATACACAATGGAATATTATTCAGCAATAAAAGAGAATAAAATTATGGCATTTGAAGGTGAATGGATGGAATTGGAAACATTATGCTAAGTGAAGTAAGCCAATCCCAAAAAACCAAATGCCAAATGCTCTCTCTGATTAGTGGTTGTTGATACATAAGGGGGTGAGAATGGGGAACATAGGAGAAATGGAAGAACTCTGGATGGAGGAGGGAGGAGGAGGGGGGAGGGCAAAGGGGAGGGGTGTAGTAAAGATGGTTGAATGAGATGGTCATCACTACCCTAGGTGCATGTATGAAGACACAAATGGTGTGACTCTATCTGGTTTGCAACCAGAGAAATGGAAAAATTGAGTTCTGTATATGTACTATGACTTGAAATGCATTTAAATAAATAAATTTAAAATAAAAAAAGAAGAAATAAAGATCTTAAATTTTGAGATTTCATCCAAATGTCTGACTATATTTTTTTTCAGTTTTATGGGAGAAAAATCCAGGCAGCCTACCTCCAAATCTATCTTGATTGTTCTGTCCATTGCTCTGTACAATTACCAGTTAGGTGTTTCAATGTAATGTCTATATTTCAGCCACTTAAACTTCTATAAATGGTTAAACTGAGACCCCTAATTTGAGGCTTTGTAAGTTTGCAGAACTGGTATGGGATCCTTCTGACTTGCATAACTATAATAACTTGCATAAATATAATGCTCTAGTTAAAAAAAGAGATTTGGACATACAAGCCAGAGATAGAAAATGTATACATCATGACTTGCCTGATTTTTGCTAGTACCATATAAAAACACTGTTTTCCAAAACAAAGCAGGGTTTAAACAAAAGGCTCAGTTAGGATTAGATGGTGGGCAAAAGTGAGGATTGTTGTATAGATTTTTTTCAAAATAACTACCCAAATGACAGAAAGGCATATTTTGAAGATTAATTTACTTAGGATGCTTTCAAACTCAGCTTGTCTTTTAAATAGAGGACCACATTCGGGGAGCAGCCATTGATGAATAAGGCAGACACGTATTTTCTTTCTTTCTTTTTTAAAGATCTGGGGTTTTTTTTAGATATACACGACAGTAGTGTGCATTTTGACATATTATACAAACGTGGAGTATAATGGTCTAATTAGGATCTCATTCTTGTGTTTGTACATGATGTGGAGTTTCACTGGTCATGTATTCGTACATGCATTTAGGAAAATTATGTCGACTTTATTCTGTCTTTCTCTATTCCTCTACCCCACCTTCCCTTCATTCCCCTTTGTCTAATCTAAAGTACGTCTATTCTTTCCTTACCCTGCCCTTTATTTTGTGTTTGTATCTGCATGTCAGAGAGAACATTCTGCCTTTGGTTGTTTGGGGTTGGCTTATTTCACTTAGCATGATAGTCTCCATAGATGACCACATTCAAGAGGCAACTATTGATGACAGAGCAGACAAACATTTTCTATTCCTGAACTGAATATGGATATCTCTGACAGCAAACTTTGACCAGAGCATAAATGTGGTTAAAGAAGCAAATGTGGTTGGCTCAAGGTTCTAGATTTCTTCTCAAATTTAGGTAGAATGGTAACTAAGCAAAAGGCTAATAAATTCTTGTCCATTAAGTGTTTAAGCTTTTAATTTAGATATTATAAGATGTGTGGAGAGCAGCCTGTGCCCTGTTCTGAGTTACTCCATGATGTATAGAACAGTAATTCTCAGACTGTGCTTAAACCTGTATTACTCCAACTTATAAAGCAGTAGTTTATAAAAAATGTTTGGGAAATCCTCAAGGATCCTTGAAATTTACCTACTTTGCAAAAACATACTCATAGTGTTTTTTGCTTAAGAAAAGAAATAAACCCCAATTAGCCATGAAACAACTCTGGGCAATACATGGATACTTAACTTTAAGTTAGCATGAAATAATTATCATGTTTATACTTTTTTGTTTGTTTTATTCTCCATTTGATTTGGTTTCTTCACATCAACCACCAACTGCTTTCTCACGCAATGATGGTGTCCTGGGAAGAATTCCACTGAACTTCAGTTTTGTTTTTGTACCCTTGTTGTCTGGATCTCTCATCCTCATCCCTTCCTCTTTTATGTTCCACCTACTGTCCTGTAATTTATTTACTGTCTGGATATGTGTTTATTAAAGCTTTGCTGTCTTTACTGAAAATACTTAACAACTCAGTTTTCTTCTCTCCTGTGTTTGACAGGCAGCTGTGGTATATTGGAAAAAGCAATTGGTATATTGGCCAATGCAATACTAAAACAGAACAAAGTCGGAGAACGGATACCACCCTACCCTACCTTAATGCTTACGGTACATCTGTAGCAATCAGGACAGGATGGGGCTGGCAAAAGGATAAACAAAGAGATCAATGGAATGGAACAGAGAGCCTAGAAACAGAACTACACAAGTAAACTGATCTTTGGAAAAAGAACAACTGCAGTAATGTGAAGAAAGTCTTTTTAACAAATGATGCTGAAATCACTGAGTATTCACATGCAATGAAAGCAAACAAGATACCGACTTTAATAAAAATGAACTCAAAATGAAATAAAATTGATTGTAAAACACAAGAAGTTGGGAAGGGTGAATGGGCAGAGCACAGAGGAATTTTTAACAAGTGAAATATTCTGTGTATCTTCTAGTATTAATATAGTAATAGATACATGACATTATTTGACAGATACACATTTGTCACTATAGACAAATGTATAAGGTCAATTTGTAGATTTGACTAAACCTTATCTGAAAGTAAGCATTATTTAAAAGGGAGAAAAACATTGAATGCTTATCAAGTTTTTCTGTAAGAAAAGGAAGCAGACAAGCAGAAAATAAGTGTGCTGCTAATATGGAATCCCAAATAGAAAAGCACTGTGGCCTGGCTTATGGTACTGTTTAGTTAACATTAGGAGATATGAAATCAGCAGCTGCTGTGTAATGGAGGCAGGGCTGGATGGCTAGAGACTGGAGATCTGGAAAGTAAATAAATAAATAAATATTTAAAAATCTAATTGTATTCACTTAAGGAGCAAGAAATAGGGGGATATATTATTTCTGCAAAGCTAGAAGAGTATACAAAAGCAATTAGCTTGGTTTTTAAAGATACAGGAAAACTACCAGAAAGATGTCCCATAATCTTCAGTCTTGAAGGATGAACAGGACTTCACCTGATGAGCCCGGAGGGAGGAGACCCCAGGCAGAGAGATGGCACAGAAGACATTGTAATGGAAGCTCCTGCTGCGTGCCTAGGCAGTTAATTAGGATGGTACATGGAACTGTGCAATGGAAACACTGTATTTTGGCTTCGATATTTATTTTTAAACTATTACCCCTTGGAGATATGTCTTTTAGTCCAGAAAAACTAGCTTTGGGGTAACTATCATAGAAAGCTAACACATTTTTTAAGAAAGAATACTATTTTTTTTTCTTAATGGTGTTTCATATTCTAAGTTCTCCCTGATTTCAGCCAAAAAGGGTTACTTAAATGATTTCCTGAATCTAGCAGAAATGTTAACCTCACAATTTTGCCTTTTAACTCCATTTGCAAACAGTGTTATTTACTCATGGCTCTAGACAGTAGTATTTTCTGATATTAAATTATACTAAGTATATTCACATGGGAAAAATAAATAAAAATTAAATATTTGATGAAACAATCCTTTATAAATTGAAAGGTCTAAGAATCAGATTACACATTTCCAAAGAATAAATGTTAAAATCACCAACATCTCCCAAAATACACGTTCTGCTGAGTGAATTCATGCATTTAGTTTGAGGGACTGATAATCATTTAGTCATCTCTCTAGAAAATTATGGAAGGTGAGCCTCTGAAACAACTAAATTGGTTTGCATTTATTTCTACTTTCAGATTTGAATATTTTGAAGCATAATTTGTAAGATACTGGGCTAAGTTTGAGGACTGCACCTTATTCCTACAACCTCATTACATCTGTTTTTTTAGTTGTAGATGAAAAAAGTGCTTTTATTTTATTTACTTATTTTTGTGTGGTGCTGAGGATCAAACCCAGTGTCTCATGCATGCTTGGCAAATACTCTACCACTGAGTCACAGCCTCAGCCCCCGATTACATCTTTTTAACAGAGGACCTGTCACCATGGATTCTTACTCTTGGAGATAAAGACTTCTTCATCTTAGGTTTTCCAAATTTTCCTCATTAAGTTTTCCTAATTTTTGTATGCTACCTGACCTGAATTTGTTCTACAAATCTCCTAGTTCTACAAATAATAACCTTTGGTACATTTTACATTATATGGCATGGATAAATGAAAATTTAGAGGTTGAATCATAGGTATAAATCATTTCAGTGCTTTCTCAAAGAAAAAAATGTGACTTCCTCTTAACATCTTGCACTGTTTTTACCCCAACAGTTAATGGGGACCTCTAAGGGGTTCCCACAGTGGGCTTGCCCTCTGCATGGGGTTCTTAGCTGCAAAACTCTGTTACATCTCTTCAACTGACATCTTCCTTTCCTTGGGCTCATGATTTTGTGTCTTCCACTAATATTCAATGGGAACAAATTAAACACAAAACCTTCCTGCTTTGCCAGAACGTTGCCTATTGGTGGATTTTGTACATAAGTAAAAAAAGAAAAAAGAAAAAAAAAATCCCTTTCCCAACTCACAGACTTCTGATTAAGCCCTCCTTAATTCCTAGTTATGAAACACAGGAAGAAAAAGAAGCAATTGAAAGTTTGAAAATTAGTTCTGGGGAAAATGTGCCAGTTGAACAGTTATAATTGAGTAATCTGCAGTCCTGCAGAAAAAATACTAATGAAGGTATAGAAGGAATCAAGGTATACATTTTTTTTAAAGTTAGATTAAGAATAACATTTTAGATACTAAAACTATAATCTAGATTTGTATGGTCAATATTTAGAATACAAAAAAAATAGAAGTAGAGTGAATAGTTAGAACTTTTTAAACACTTGAATGTTATACATTTTATGACATTGAAGTTTACTCAAAAGTGGCATCATATTAAATATTGTATTTTTAAAAAATGAGTGAAAAAAATGGAAAAGCAAGCTTTTGAGGAATGTTACTGCTTAAATATATAAACTAGACAACTAGCAACATCTAGTGGTCATTTCCATGATCAAACCGTCTCTTTATTTCCATTGTTACAATTCAGTTACAGGACAAAAGTTTTGGTAGGATTTTGAATTAAATTTAAACAAAACCATAATAAGAGAACTAAAACTAAGCATTTGTTTTAATATATATATAATGTAATCAGACATCTCATAAACTATTATCTGCAATTGTTTGTGATGAGTTTATGATCAACATAAATATAATCATCATATATAATATATAATAACTATATAATCTATACTGTAAATGTAATCAATATAAATATGATCATTGAGTAAAGTTTATCTAAGCAAATGTTCAGCTGCTTTGCTTGTCATAAGCAGGGCAATGATTTGGCCATACACGAGGGACAGAAATGACAACTTCAATCTTAAAGGTTGAATTGATACTTTAAGGCTTCCATTATAGAAAACCTCATTATTTAACTAATAAAGTTAACATGAATTTTGAAGCTGTATTTATTCTTTATCAGTTGTTTGAAATTGAATATAAGCACAACAGCTTCTAATCTGTGATATATATATAATAACTGCCAGATTATATATATGCGTTCATTCACATAAGCAATAGCAATAGCTAATAATAATTTGGCAAAAGAAAGGTAGCCTGGGATTTTTATATTTTTCATGGTCAATCTGCAAATAAAGAGGTAAAAGTTGAATACAGATTAAAACATGCCAAGAAACGGATGATTCCTACTAAGATAATTTAAATGTACTGAAATATTATTTCATATGTTGATAATAAATCTTATTGACTCTGAAAACACAACAACATTGCAAGCTAATAGTAGGGAGACAAAATGGAGGGAAGAGATTGACGGTTATCATGTCCATTTCATGCATCAGGCATTGACTGGTGCTTCATGAGCTTCCGGCATCATCCTCCATCCCCATGACAATTCTAGGAGCAGATGCCTTTTCCCCTGTTTTTATAGAAGGAGAAATAGGGGAGTCCCACTTCTGTGAACACACAAAGGTAAATCTGAATTCAACCCAATACGACTCCAAAAGTGATATTCTCAGAGCTTATCAACTCATCATATACACTAAATTTATAGGCTGAGCAATGAATTTGTTTATTATTAAGTAGATATTACACTATATGTTGAATTTTTACCCTATGCTTTCTTCTAGTTGTCGCAAAGATTCTGGGCTAATTTTGGGGCTTTTTATGCAGTATGAGCTGACTTTTGTGCAGAGTAGAAGACGAGGATCTAGTTTCATTCTTCTACATGTGTATATCTAGTTTTCCTAGTACTGCTTGTTAAAAATGCTATCTTTTATCCCATAGGTATTTTTGGCATCTCAAGTACAGGTGACTCTATCTATGTTGGTTTGCCTGTGTCTTTCATTCTATTCCATTGGTCTTCATATCTGTTTGACACTAACACCATGCTGTTTTTGTACTGCTATAAAATTTGAGTTCAAGTATTGTGATGCCTCCTGCATTGCTCTTCTTGTTCAGTTTTCTTTTGGATATTCTGTATCTCTTATTGTTCCAAATGAATTTTAGAACAATTTTTTCTAGTTCTACGAAGAATACATTGGTATTTTGATGTAGATTGCATTCAATCTGTATAATGGTTTCAGTAGTATGACCATTTTGATGATATTAATTCTGTCTACCCAATTAATAATTTCATCAGTAAATGGGAAAAGAAGAAAACAGGCATTACCCCCCAAAAAGAAGCACAAATACCCAGCAAATATGTAAAAAAAAGGTTCAACATTACTAGAAATCAGAAAAATGCATATCAAAACTGTATTGAAAAAATGAAAAAGAATACCATATTGAGACTTCATCTCATTTCAACAAGAATGGCAATCAAGAATACAAATAATAATAAATGTTGGCAAGAATATAGGGGAAAAGGTATACTCACACATTGTTGGTGGGACTGCAAATTGGTGCAACCACTTTGAAAAACAGTATGGAGATTTCTTAAAAGACTGCTAATGGAACCACCATATGACCCATCTATTCTACTCCTTGGTAAATAACCAAAAGAACCAAAATCAGTATACTCTGTAGATACAGGCACATCAATGTTCATAGCAGTGCAATTCATAACCATCAAACTATGGAACTAGCCCAAATACCTGTCAATAGAAGAATAAATAAATAACATATGGTATATATACACAATGGAGTTTTACTCTGCCACAAAAAAAAAAAAAAAGAATGAAATTATGGCATTTGCTGTTAAATGGACAGAACTGGAGAATATAATGCTGAGTGAAATAAGCCAGACTTAGGAAGTCAAGTGTCAAATGTTTTCTCTCATATTCAGAAGCTAGAGTAAAATGAGACAAAAAAGTTAGGGGTCTCATGAAAACAGAAGGGAGATCAGTGGAGTGAGGGAAGGGGATAGAGGGGGAGAGAGAAGGATGGGAATAAGGAGGAACTGTGGAATGAAATTGACTGAATTATGCTATGTGCAAATATGAATGTACCACAGTGAATTTCACTTTAATGTGCATCTACAAAGCACCAATTTAAAATAAATAAATAAGGGGCTGGGCTTGTGGCTCAGTGGTAGAGCGCTTATGTTGCACATGTGAGGCACTGGGTTTGATCCTCAGCACCACATAAAATAAAGAAATAAAGGTATTGTGTTAAAAATAAATAAATAGAAGGAAGACCAGTAGAGTCAAGGAAGGGAAACGGGAGGGAGGAGGGGAGGAAAAGAGGAGTACTGGGGACTGAAATGAAGCAAATTATATTCCATTCATCTATGATTATGTCAAAATGAACCCCACTGTTATTTATAACTATGATGCACTAATAAATATATTTAAAAACCAGACATTTAATTTACAGGCAAGTAAATTAAATTTATACAGCTTTAGAGATTTATTTATTCAAAAATCATGTATTGTGTAATTACATTGTATCATTGAAGATGCAAAGACAGATGACACAAAGATCTGAACAACAGGAAATCAGTGAGGGTGCTGCATGCAAACAGATTCATAATACTGAAAATGTTATTGTATGGTATGTGCTATAATAGTAAAGGACATGAGGGATGATTGGGTTTAAATAAGTAGATCTTGCAGAATTTACAGAGGTGTTTGAACTTTGTACCTGCTTCATCCACTTGAAGTGGAATGAAAGATCATGATAGTTAGAAAGAGGCACATAAGGGAAAGGAAGAGCTGGGAATAGTAGAGTATTTGAGAGTTATTTTAAAGAAAAGAATGCCTCTAAGGTAATGACTTCTCATAATGCATCATCTCCAACAGGAAACCCTGTTGACATGAGAAGGAGCTATTGACTTTGACACATTATCTGGTCTAAATTGACATGCTCCCTTTCCTGACACCACTTCAAAACAACTGATAATTATTAATTTCTAGTTTCAGTAACACTTACTACTTAACATAGTTGAAATATTGTTCCTTAGTTATTTTTAAAAGTATAATAGAATTGCTGTGCAAAAGTTGAACTATATACCTCCATAACAGGCCCTCAACAAGAGGGGCATGGTTTTAAACATTTTTATTAACATGTGTTTATTGTACATATGAATGTAGTTCTGTGTGATATTTTCATTCATGCAAACAACATGCACTGATTAAACACCATCTCTCATTTCCCACCCCACCACATATACCCTTCCCAATCTCTAGTAATTACTCTTCTACTTTCAGGTTGATAAAAACGGAAATTTTGGTACAAGATTTTTTTTTTTTTTTGATAATTTTTTGAAAAAAAATTAAATAATGTGTATAAATGTTCATACACACACACTATTCACAACTTCACTGTCCTTTATTTATCGGTGTGTTTCATAGTGGTACATATGGGTGGATATTAAAGGCTTGCAATTTTGCACTATTAAGACAGTGTCCATCTCTGGCATGGCCTAATTTTGTGATTATAGCCCAAAGTAAATTCCTGCAAGTAAATTGGTAAGATAAAAAAAGAAATGATCTTTAGTTTGAATCCATAGCATTTATCGATTCTTGGTTTTATTTCTTGTGCTTTAGGAGTAACATTAAGGAAGTTGGGGCCTAATGCGACGTAATGAAGGTTTGGGCCTACTTTTTCTTCTATTAGGCGCAGGGTCTCTGGTCTTCTTAGGTCCTTGATCCACGTTGAGTTGAATTTTGTGCATGGTGAGAGATAGGGTTTCATTTCATTTTGCTACATATGGATTTCCAGTTTTTCCAGCACCATTTATTGAAGAGGCTATCTTTTTTCCAATATAGATTTTTGGCATCTTTGTCTAGTATGAGATCACTGTATTTATGTGGGTTTGCTTCTGTGTCTTCTATTCTGTACCATTGGTCTGCATGTTTATTTTTGTGCCAATACCATGCCATGTTTGTTACCATTGCTCTATAGTATAGTTTAAGGTCTGGTATTGTGATGCCTCCTGCTTCACTCTTCTTGTTAAGGATTTCTTTGGCTATTCTGGGTCTCTTATTTTTCCAAATGAATTTTATGATTGCTTTTTCTATTTATATGAAGAATGACATTGGGATTTTAATCAGAATTACATTAAATCTGTATAATAATTTTGGTAGTATGGCCATTTTGACAATATTAATTCTGCCTACCAAGAACATAGAGATTGTTCCATCTTCTAAGGGCTTCTTCAATTTCTTTCTTTTGTGTTCTGTAGTTTTCATTGTAGAGGTCTTTCACCTCTTTTGTTAGACTGGTTCCCAAATATTTTATCTTTTTGAGGCTATTGCAAATGAGGTAGTTTTCCTAATTTATTTTTGAAAGGATTCAAATATATAGAAATGATTTTGATTTATGAGTATTGGTTGTATATCCTGCTACTTTTCTGAATTCATTTATTAGTCCTAGAAGTTTTCTGGTGAAATTTTTTTGGATCACGTTACTGGCAAATAGTGCTTCTCAGTAAAGGAAACAATCAATAACATGAAGAGAGAACCTAGAGAATGGGAGAAAAGCTTTACCACATGCACATTAAATAGAACACCAATCTCCAGAATATATAAAGAACTCAAAAAAATTAACACCAAAAAACAAATAACTCAATAATAAATGGACTATGAAGCTGAACAGACACTTCACAGAACAAAATATGCAACTGACCAACAAATATATGAAAAAATGTTAAACATCTCTAGCAATTAGAGAAATGCAAATTAAAACTACTCCAAGATTTCATCTCCCTCCAGTCAGAATGGCAATTATCAAGACTACAAGCAACAATAAATGTTGGCAAGGATGTGGGGGAAAAGATACTCTCAAACATGCTGCTGGAACTGCAAATTGGTGCAACCACTGTGGAAATCAGTAAGGAGGTTCCTCAGAAAACTTGGAATAGAACGACCAATTAACTCAGCTCACTCCTTGGTTTATATCCAAAGGACTTAAAATCAGCATATTACAGTGATACAGCCATATCAATGCTTATAGCAGCTTATTTCACAATAGCTAAACTATGGAACCAATCTTGATACCCTTCAACATATGCATGGATTTAAAAAAATATGGCATATATACACAATGGAATATTACTCTGCCTTAAAGAAGAATGAAATGACGGCATTTGCAGATAAATGGATGGAGTTGGAGAATATTATGCTAAGTGAAATAAGCCAATCCACAAAACCAAAGGCCAAATGTTTTTTTCTGATATGTGGATGCTGATCCATAATGGAGGGTGGAGTGGGGAGAATGCAGGAACTTTGGATTTGGCAGAGGGGAGTGAGGGGAAGGGAGGGGGAGTGGGCGTGAGAAGGATGGTGGAATGAGATGGACATTATTACCCTATATACATGTACAATTTCACGAACGGCATGACTCTGCATTGTGTACAGCCAGAGAAATGAGAAGTTGTATGCAGGAGCATTTTCCATAACTTCAGTGCCTCCCCTCTCCCTTTCTTCACCCTATGCTGATGGACTGCACACCTGATACAGAGCGGCACCCCATTGGCTATAACCTCAGGGCCATGATTGGTCCAAGGACCATTTATAAGCTGTTACGCTTCCTGGAATAAACGGGTTCTGCGTCTTGCTCTGGCAGAGCAGTCTTACTTACCCCTGGAGTCTGGGGTGAGTGACTCCAGGACTGTCCATCCCATACCTCAACCGGCAGGACCCCATTTCCTCCTTCCTAAGGACCCCTTACTTTTGTCCCCCAAGACCCCAGTTCATCAGCAGACCCACACAAGGCACAACATAAACAACAGTTGTACTCCATTTGTGTACAATGAGTTGAAATGCATTCTGCTGTCACATATAACTGATTAGAACAATTCAAAAAGAAGAAATTTTTTAATACATTTTGCCAAATTGAATTCCAAAATTTTGTGTTATTTTATGTAGTCACCCAAATCATTAAAGTTCCTATTTTTCCATACCCATATTCAATATAGGAATATTTTAAATGTGTGCCTCTATCATAGAATTAAATATGGTACTTAAACAATAGTTTAATTAGCTTTTATCTTGAGTTTGTATATTTTGCCAAGTTTTTAGTTCATAATTTATATTTATGTTATTGTTTTGTGCATATGATTTGCAATGAATGTATGAACCTTGTTATTAAATAAACATTTTATTTTAATTAAATTGAATTTACTTAAAAATATTTAAAAATTTTGTTCTGTAGTTTAAATTTTAACCATGATCTTTTGGATATATTTTCCAGAAAATTTAATTTTTTTTTTTTATGTAGGAACTAGTATGGAAATCACAAGTTACAAAGAGGCTATTTTGAAGTCTTTCAGAATACTCATTCAATTATTTAGTTATCTCAATCACTTTTATCTCCTACATTTATCAGCTGATAACTTTGATTCTAAATTCTAGTATCAACAGCAATCACAAGAGTATTTTCACCACTTCTGACATGAACTGAATGTTAGTGTCCCTTCCCCAGAAATTTCTGTTGAAATTCTAATGCCCAGTGATGATATTTGCTGATGGGGCCTTTGAGAGGTGATTACATCATGAGGATGGAGCCTTCACAATGGGATTAGTGCCCTTATAAAAAGAGATAAAAAAGGGCTTGCCCTTTGTCTATTACCCAGGAGGATACAAGGAGAAGAAGGCAGTCTGCAAGACAAAGCCTTTACAAGGAAACAGACCAGACAACACTTTGTTCTTGAATGTTCCAGCTTTCATAATTCTGAGAAATAAATACTTGTCCCAGTCACCCAGACCTGGGTAGTTGTTATAGTAACCTGAACTAAGACAGCTTCCCACCATCCCCTCTGTCCTCCCATTTCTGTGCCTGTGTATGCTACATTCACTCTTGTTCTTAAAGATGAATCATACATACTTCTAACCAAAAGCAATTCCACTTGCAGTGTAGTATATCCAGTACTAATTCTGAAACAGAATTTTACAAAGTTTTTACTCTCCTTTAGATCCTTTGTTTTCCAGACCAATAATTCTCAGTTACATGATTGGAAGCATTTCATTGTTCCTCAGTATTCTGTATTCCAAGGTGTAGTAGTGTGCCCTGAGGCTTAGCCCTTACATTTTCTGGTATTTACTGGGGACCTTATAAAGTATTTTGTTTGTAAATCATATAAATAGTTATAAACACATAAAGCATATATATAAATATACATATATACACATATATACGCATATAAACGTGTGTAATATATATACTATATATAAGTGATTATATAATGGTTACCTTATACTATATCAATAGTTATAAACACTCATGCCATATATAAATATGCAGTTCTTTCTTTACATAGTAGTGCAGGATAATAAAAATAACTATCCAAGCTAAATCTGGGCAAAGTGAACTTCATAATCAATGGAAACTATAAAAATCGTGCCACGATCTTTAAAAAATGTCAAAATATTTTTAAAATCTTACTTTCAGTTATGAGTGTATAAAATGGAAATAATAAAACTATACTTGCCCAGTTTACTATGATTTAAAATACCAAAAACATTGAAAATTAAAATGTGTTATTTCTTCCCAAAACTCCTCAAGAGCCAGTTACCAGCTACTTGGGAGACAGAAGCAGCGGAATTCCTTGAGCCTGGGAGTTCAAGGCCAGCCTGGACAACAAGTGGAACTCAGTCTCAAAGAAAAAGAGAGAAAGAGTGGAAGGAAGGAAGGAAGGAAGGAAGGGAGGGAGGGAGGGAGGGAGGGAGGGAGGGAAGAAAGAAGCGAGGGAAGAAAGAAGGGAGGGTGGGAGGGAGAAAGGAAATCAAACATATTGTGAAGAGTCCTTTCCTTCTTCTCACCATGTATCCCACAGTACAGACCAGGCATACCTTGCTAAATTGTCACACTCCCTTCTAAATTTGGATCAACTTCCAGCATTGTATCATTTCAATGATGTGAAATATCTCAGAGAATTCCCTTAATGTGCTGCTACAGCCTCCTCTGAGCACCTACATCCTCTCTTTCAGAACCACTTTTCTTATTGTCACTGAGTGTGCCCTCACTGAGATGCTCTGACTGTATACATATAGTCCTCACAAATCACAAGCATGCACCTCTTCACAGTGGGCTATTTTCTCACAGCTCCATCATGCTGGATTCTGTCACCATCCTGTCATCACTCTTCCTTTTTTTGCTACACCTTCAAATGTGTTGGCCTCTGGATTCCCTCTTTGGATCATCCACTTTTGTAAAATGTCCAGTGGATTTATCAGTGGGAGACAATTTAGTATCTGTGTATGGACTGAATTACAGATCTTAAATGACCAATCAGCAATTCTTAAAAGAAGTGACACAGTTTGTCTCTGATCATCATGTGCCTGTGTTATTCACAGAGAGGGAGTGGACTATAGAGCTAGAAGGACTCTTTTAGTTAGTTTTTTTCATCACTGCTGTCAAAAAAGGTGACAAGAACAAGGTCAAGGGGCTAAAGTTTATTTAGGGCTCATGGCTTCAGAGGTGAATGGCTTAAACAATACAAATTTATTTTCTCACCGATTTGGAGGCAAGTATAGGAGATTGAAGTATTGGCAGGGTTGTACTCTTGAGAGGCCTTTCTTGGTTTGTGTATGGTAGTCTTTTCCCTGTGTTTTCTTGTAATCTATTCTCTGCACTCTGTGAGTACATTTCCAAGTCCAGTCACACTACATTGCAGACCTCTACTTAATTTCCATTTACTTTACCTCTTTAAACCTCTTTTCTTTATAAACAATCACATTCTAAGGCATGGGGGTTTAGAAATTCAAGATATGAATTTGAGGAGCCTTTTTGATCCCATAAGACTCTGCTCCATGGCCTTCCAAATTTATTTCCTTTTCAGGTACAAAATATTTTCATCGTTTCTCACCATTCTAATGTTATTAACCCTTCTAGTATCAACTCTGAGCTCAGAATTTCATCTAAATATTATCTAAATCAGGTATCTTGGAAACGCAAAATATGATTTATTTGAAGAAAAATTCTTTCCAATGTGAATCTGTGAAAAAAGACAAGTTATCAGCTTTCAAGATTCAACAGAGAGATAGGCATAGAATAAACATAGCCTTCCCAAAAGTGACATGTCAGAACAAATGGGATCATAGGTCCTAAATAAGTCCTAAAACTAGCAGGTTTAATTACATTACACAATGTGGCTTGAGAATAATTCTTTTTCCCCCACAAGGCATTGTCTTCCAGACCAATTGGGGGTGGTGACTCTGCCCTCCACATCCATCAGAGCAGTGATCCTAGTCCCTTGGTCTTGGATGAGGGCACTCTGATGCCTGTTGTAACCCCACATTTTGAAACTGAGGCAGAGACATCCCTGTTTCTCTGGCCTATGCCTTTGGTCAAAGGATGATTGTGGCCACCCTGTTAATCTCTAATTTACTTTGAGATAATTCTTCCTTTTCTTGAAGCATAATTCATATTTGCAGGCAGATACCTCTAGTGGCCCATTATGTAGAATCCTAGAATATTATATCCTTTTTTCATTTTGTCCCATCTCTGTCACCTTTAGTTCAAGCTGGCAAATTTTCTACAGGTATGAAATTCACAAAAGTATTTTTGGCTTGCTATGCAATTCACAGAAATCCAAACCATCACATAACATCATCCTCCATAGATCTTGCCTGGAAAATTCCATCACTATTCCTGGTTTCTGCTGGGATGGTTAATTAGATCCATGAGTCACACCCACGATCTGATTAAATCACTACCCAGCTACTCCTTGATCTTCTCTCCCAAACAAACTTTCTCATTTATTGTTACATGGATAGATAGAATTTTCTAAATTTTCATGTTCTGACTCCTTTTAGCTGAATATTTCTTTGATTCATCTCTCCTTTCGTATTTTATTATAAACAGCAAGGAAAAACCCGTCCATATTTCCAACAGTTTGCTGAAAAAACCACCTTAGCTAAATATCCATGTTCATCATTTACAAGTTCTACCTTTTACAAAGAGTAGAGCACAATGTACTCAAGTTCTTTGGCACTTAACAAAAATTGCCTTTTCTATGTGGCCCCAAAACATGGTCCTCATTTCTACCCAAGGTCTTACAATAAATGCTCTTAATGGCCATGCTTCTACCAACAGTTTTTTCAAGATAATCTAGGTTTTTCCAACATGGCATCAACAAGCCACTTTCACATTTCTAGTTTGGGATAGTAGCCCATTACTCTCCATGCCAAAATCTGTATTGATTTTCTAGGAATGTCATCACAAAATATCATTTGCTGGGGGCTGAGAGTGGGTGGGGTTAAATAACAGTTCTGGAGGAAAAATATTTGAAATCACGGTGTTAGTAGGATTGGTTTCTTGAGACTTCTTTCCTTGACTTGTGGATGGCTTTATGCTTCTGCCTTCAAAAGTCTCTATCCTGTGTATATTCGTGTGTCTGTCTAAATTTCTTCTTCTTATAAACACCAGTCAGTTCTGGGTGTGTAACTCAATGTTAGAACATTTACCTAGCATGCAAATCACCTGGGGTTCGATCTCCAGTACTGCAGAATAAATACATAAAACAAACAAACAAAAAGATTCCAGTCAAATTTGATTGGAGTCTACTGACATGACCTCATTTTACTTTAATTAACACTACCCCAGATATTGTCACATTTTGAGACATTGGGTGTTAAGATGTCAACATATAAACTTGAATTATAATACAATTCAGCCCCCTAAATATGCTTACATGTGCGTGTTACTCTATAATCTGTGATTCTAGCCTAGATCATTGTCCTGACCCATATATGCCATTTCTTGATGTCTTATAAGCACCCAAAATTAATGTGTCCATTTTAGACATGAATTGAAACATCATACTGTAGCTTACAAATATATACAATTAAATATTAATCTAAAATTTTAGAAATACTTAAGGAGATGGAAATACAAATTACTCTAATTTGTCATTACAAATTATACCCATGTATTGAGTTATCACATATTACCCTAGAAAAAATTAAAGCCTCCAAAACTAAGGCTCAAATTTACCCTAAATCAGCACCTTCTCTGGAGTTCCTTAATGGTAACTCCATTTGAATAGGCCATATTTCTTCAACTCATCCTTGATAACTATCTCCCACATTACATTCATTCCTTCTAGTAATTTTATAAGTGTCATCTTCAAAAATTCACGCAAAATTTGATTCTTACCCTTACCACCTTGATTCAATCTAACAGCACCTCTGGAGGACTGTCATAATTATTGCTTTTGTTCTTTATCACATATAGTGTACCCTAAAATAAGAGCCACAGTTGTCCTATGAAAATAAGAACCATGGCTTCTTGCTCAGAACCCTACAAGGACTATGTTTTAATCAGGATTTTTGCCACTGTGACCAAAAGACCTGACAAGTACAATTTTAAGGAGGAAAAGTTTATTTTGATGTTCATAGTTTCAGAATTCTCCTCCATACATGGCTAACTCCATTCCTCAAGGCCTGGGGTGAGGCAGAACATCATGGCAGAGGGTGTGGCATGGAAAGCAGCTGGGAACATGTTGTAAGGAAGCAGAGAGAAAGAGCTCTCCTCATCAGAAAAATATAAACTCCAAAGGCTCGTCCCCAGTGACCCACCTTCTCTAGACATACCCTACCTGCCTACAGTTACCATCCCTATTACCAAGGCTATTATGATAGCCTTAGGTTAAGGCTATCATAACCCAATCATTCCACCTCTAAACATTCTTTCATTGTCTCACACATGAGCTTCTGGGGAACACATAATATCTAAACCATAAAATCTCATTCAAATTAAATGCTAAAATCCTTAATGTAATCTATAAGAATGAATTATATCTGGTCCTTCACTTTTCTGACCTCTTATTTTGACTACACTTCTAATATTTCTTGTCAATTCAGCAACCTTATGGTCACCATACCTACAGTTGTATTTGAACTTCAAGAGTTTTGCATTTGCTAGTGTTACTGTCTTGGTGCTCTTCTTCCATATATCCATACAACTAATCCCATCACTTACCCAAGATCTTATTCAAATTCACCTTCTAATTGAGAGTTTCTCTGGACATCTGAGTTTACACTGACACTATAAGGGCCCCTTCCCTATATTAATCTATCTCCCTGAAAATTATCACTACCTAACCTACTATATATTTTATTTGCTTATGTTATTATTTATCTTACTCATTCCATAAAGGCAGAGCATTTATTTTACTGAAAACTGTATTCCTAGCTATTAGAAGAGTAAATAGGAAATAACATTAACACGCATTAGTTGAATAAATGACTAAGATAATGAATTAATCAAACTTTAATTTTTACAAAAATATACAGTAAAATAAAAATGCATAATATTAAATCATTGAGAAATCATAATTTTTAAAATGTCCCAAATCAACTTATTTCTCTGTATCTAATATCCTGGGTTTAATTATGTTTTGTAGACCTTTTGCAATGTAGGTTAGCATTGCTCTACATGATTTGCCAGTTAATAATTTTGCACTGTAATTAACAAAATTGTGTAACAAAGCATTTACAAATTTCTGTGAAATTTAAAAGTTTTGTTCAATTTAATTGAATAATTTATGGATGTTATCAGTGACCTTATATTATGGAATCTTTATTAGGGGTATGTCCTTGAAGTGTGTGTCTTGTCCCCAACCTCTTCCTCTTTCTATCTCTATTTCTGTTTCTTGGCTTCCTGGCCACTGTAAGGAGTGCAGCTTTGCTCTGCTATGCCACGTCTTTGATAATCTATTGTCAAGACACAAACCATTAAAAGTTATTTTTGAATGACTGTTTAGGTTTTTAAACAAGATATAAAACTGACTTTTCAGATTCTTAGGTCAGTTCTCACCACTGTACTCATTGTTTCCATCTTGTCTTGGTCCACACGGCAAAAGGGTCAACAAAGTCAGGATTGTTGTCTTTTGGGAGAACGTAAGGACAATAGGGTAATAATGTTCCCTCTTCCTTCACATCGTTAAAAAAAGATTACACTGAATTGTTGGTACACTACACGAGTGTATAAAGAAGTTTACTCTTTCTGACTGAAAAAAAGCCTGGGATTTTTTCCTCTCCTCTTAAAATGTCCATCCTCGATTTAATCAGCTGCGGACAAGGACTAGAACACTCACTTAGGTAAAACATTTTTACACAGGTCTATGCTGGTGGGTTTGGGAAGACACATTTTAAAGACTCTACACACTACATGTTGACTGAAAATATATAACCAAATTCTAAGTGGTAGACCTCCTGTGATAGTCAGCTTCTCATAGCTGGGACTAAATTTCTGAGAAGATCAACTTAGAGGAGGAAATATTTATTTTGGCTCATGATTTCAGAGGTTTCAGTCCTCATACACCTTAAATATATAAAATATTTATTAGTTTAACTCAGTAAATTTGGGTGAAACAAACAAATGGCGGTGGGGGGGAAACATGATTAGGAAAATTCCCTGAATGTTCTCAGAAATTCTTTTTTCTTCTTCAATCTCCAGTATTCAATTTCAACATGTTTCTCAGTTGATTCTGATGCAAGGTATCTATGAACCACACTTGAAAAATAATGCAATAAATGGATTGTGATATAAATAATAAATAAATGGATTGAGAACCACCTTTCTCTCTTAGCAGTTTTATTCATTACCAACTTTTCCAGTTCCTGAATTTCAAATAATTTTATAAACTACTTTGAACTCTAATTTACATAGTTTAGAGTATTAGAATTGAACATTTCTTGGACCTGTCCATCAGGATGTTTCAAAGCTTGTAAACATGGGTCAAAATTTCACCTATCCAAGACTTCCTTGTGACAATACATTGCAATATTATTTTGAGTAAAGTCAGCCCTATGTACCTGTGAATTCTACACCAGAGGATATAACTCATTTTGTATCAAAAAAAATTTTTTTTAAAAAGAAGAACATAATCCCAGCACTTTGGGAAGCTGAGACAGGAGTATCACGAGTTCAAAGCCAGCCTCAGTTACGGCAAGGCACTAAGCACCTCAGTGAGACCCTGCATCTACATAAAACACAAAATAGGGCTGTGGATGTAGCTCAGGGGGAAAGTGTCCCTGAGTTCAATCCCTGGTACAAAAAAGAAAAGAAAAGAACAAATCAACATGAAAAGCAGTAGAAGATAGGAAATAATTAAAAACAGAGACAAAATCAATAAAATTGAAACAAAAAAAAGAATACAAAATTAGATGAAACAAAAAGTTGGTTCTTTGAAAAAAACAAATAAAATAAACCCTTAGTTAAGCAAATGAAGAAAAAGAGAAAGAAAAATCACTAAAATCATGATAAAAAGGAAATGTCATTATTGAAATACAGATGATAATCAGAAACTATTTTGAAAGTCTATATTACAATAAAACAATGAATCATGATGAGATTGACAAATTTCTAGAGACATATGACCTATCCAAATTGAAAGAGGAAGACATAGAAAATTTAAACAGATAAATTTCAAACAATGAAATTGAAGTGACCATCAAAAGCCTACCAACAAAGAAAAGCCCAGGACCAGATGGATTCTCACCAGAGTCCTACAAGATCCTCTGTTGCTTTGATAAGGGGGTGAGGGAAGGGCCACGTGGCTTCTTGACGAGTTGGAGTCCAAGAGAGACAGAGAAGGGGTCCCCAGGTTAGACGAAAAGAGGTCTCTCTGGATGGTGGCGATCCGTGGAGCCAATCTCCCCAGGCTTTGGGGTGTAGGTAAAAATTTGCTTCGCCCCAGAAAGACACAGAGATACCCGGGACAAGAAACACACTGGGGCAAGGAGCAAAGAATACCAGTTTATTCTAGAAACTATAGAAGCATAAATGCACTCTTGGACCAATCAGATCCAAAGGTCACAAACAAAGGGGTGCTCTTTGGCAAGAGCACAGTCTATTAGCATAGAATGGGGAAGGATGGAAGGGAGGGGTGGGAAGATATGGAGATGCTCCTACATTTCCCCCTTTTTACTTTTATTTGAAATGTCAGTGAGGCCTGTATGGCCCATAAGCAAGCATGTTGGAGGGCTCTGTGATAATCTCCTCATGGGAGAGAATCATTCCGCTGGATTTTCCAGACTCCTACATGCTGCATATGATAGAGGGGGTTGCTAACAAAGCTATAATCTGTCTTAAGTTGTACTCCTATGAGTAACTTACCCGTCATCAATTACAGCTCGTGCACAAGAGGAGGACAAGACCGCGCCTGGCTTAGGTAGTGCTCCTCTGAGCATCTTACCCATCATTGGCTGTCCAGCCTGTATGCACGTGCCCCAAAATGAGCTCTCTCTCAATAGAAGGGGTGATGGGGTTGGGAGGGACTGGAAGGGAAGAGGTTAGGGTCAGGATCAGTCGAAGCTGTGAAGCCTTGTGTCTCCAGTGAAGATGAGGTGGGTAAACTTCTCATATGTTCTTGAGGGCTGCGATCCATGTGGCAGGATTTTCTTGTGTTCCTGTGATTCCTTAATGATATGAACTGAGAGCTTGTTTAGTTTGACAAAGAAAAGAACCAGAAGATGGCTTAGAACCCTGAGCCCAATGATAACCCAATTGGATGGATCTAATAGAGTTGATAATTTACTCCACACCTTTTGAAGAATAGAAGGATCAAAAGATAATATTAGTTTTGGTTTAGGAACTCACAGAAGGGACTTCTTACTTTAGGTGGGGTATGTTGTCTTCTCCAGAGAGGCTTGGACGAATATTCCTGGCTGGGATCCAAAGGGGCTTAGACTCTGTGGAGGGGAAGACACAATCATAGCCTTGCCCTTGTGTGAGCAGAAAGTCTGGGCCTTTCCATGGAAGGGTTAAGTAGTCTTTCCATTGCACTGAGGAAAGAGGGGTAGGGAAGGTAAATGGACCCCAGTGTCGAATTGCTGCATTAAGGCCTTGTTTGTCAAAAGTGAGGTAGTTAAGGGTAAATAAAGCATCTAACAATCTCAAAGAAGGGTCCTTCTCAGTAGAAACAAGTTTTTGAAGCACCTCCTTTAGAGTACAATTTGTTCTCTCAAAGACTGCTTGTCCCTGAGGATTATAGGAAATCCCTTTGGTATGGGAAATTCCCCAGGAAGTTAAAATTTTTTTTCAATCTGAGAGAGATATAGGCTGGGCCTATTGTCTGATTTGATTGACCATGGGACACCCATGAATAGCATTGCTTGCTTTAGAGCCTTAATTACATGGGTTGCTTTCTCTCCTGTAAGGGCAGTAGCGTATAATGAGCAGTGTAGCCATTGCTCCTTTCAGTAGAGTGAGGTGTCCAGAGGTGTTGTGAGAGCCAAAATCATTAGGGGTGAAAGAGAGATACCATATAATAACTAGTGGTTTAAATATTGAGGAGAAAACATGGAAAGTATTTACATGGATCAGTTCCTTTATATAAATGTTATAACATGAGAAACACCCAAAATCAAAAATGTCTTACCATCCAGGTGCAAACCCAGTAAAATAAAATAACAACAAAACACTACAAAAGGTACAGAGAAGGTGTGGCTATAGGTAACCTTAGTGTGAATTGCAGTATATAATTTTGCCCATGTGGAATACAAAAATATTTATTGAAGTTAGATATATAATCTAAAGGTAGAAACTTTAAAAGACATTAACAGTATTAAGCTAGTGCCATTTAATTGTACTTCCATTTTGCTTTTGTTTTAAAAGCTCCTGTTCTGACTCAAGGAAAATCTCTAAGGCCAACATTCTTAAAAGTATTATTATATTTAGTTTTTAGGAAGTGATTTAGGTTGGCAATGCTGCTCAAAGTAACTCTAGGAGAGGGGTTAAGTTAATCAGGAATCTGATTTTGAGCCAGTAAAGTTTTCAGGCTAAACAGACAGCCAATTTAAGTGAGAAAAATTATTTATCATTTCAATGATAGTTACAGACATAAACATTTTAATGTGTAATTATTTATATCTTTATTTTCTATTGACCGGGAGGTATATAATTTGTTTTTTTCAAATAACCATAGAAATCTTGCATATATGGCTGCATATTGATATTTTTAAAAATTTAGGTATACCTCTGTGTTGAAGCTAGAAGGAATACTTGAAGTGTTAACTATACATGTTGAAATAGTTTGCTTTTTTGCATAAGCATTAGGTGATGAATTGTAAATAGATAATTGGTATATCTTCCCTAGTATAAAATTGAATACAAAGTACATGAATTAATAATGATTCCACCATAATGATCAGAAACTTCCTTAGTGGCAGAAATTTACTTATTGAACTTCCTATCCTGGCATGTGAGCCCTGTTGCCTGCCAAGGTTGCAAGGCAAGGAGGAGAAAGCTGCCATCTGAGGGTGAGCGATTGTGCCATGGGAGGAGTTTGTCCCTGAGGGAGCGGTGCTGCAGCCAGGGGGCTGTGACATTAGGCAGGAGTTGGATCTGTGTCCCTTTTGTCTGTAAAATTTCTTTTCCTTAGAGAGTAGGAGGCGGGGAGGAGAAAGAGATAGGTGCCTGTGAGCTACCTTTATTGTTTTAGGTCTTTTTAGCCATCTGGGAGCCGGCTGCGGTGCTTTGTGGCAGTGGAGAGTTGCCTGCCAGCTAGCTGCCGGTTGCTGGCCTGAGAGCGGTCTTTTGTTGATTCTGTCTGCTTGCCGTTTGCGCCCATTGAAGTGCTTCCCCTCTGGAGGAAAGAGAAAGCAGTGGCGCAGAGGAGAGGAAAGAGCAGAGGAGTCAGATGGAACCTGAGGAGGGAGAAGTCTGCTGATTGTGAGAAGAAGAAGGAAAATGTGAGGCAGATTTAAATTAAGCATTATCCATGAAAGCCTGATTGGTTGCTCTCCTTACGTTTGAGCAGCGAGTGCTGTGGATTGGCTTGCAGGGAGGGACTCACCCCTGGAGGCAGGGGGTGTGGCTTTGGCTGGAGGAGGTGTGGCATAGCACACTTGAGAATTTTATCTCCACAAGCAGCTCTGTGGCAAGGGCATGGTCTCTTTAAGGCTTTGGAACAGTTTTTGGTAGCTGGCTTGCCTTTGTACCTTGCCAGAGTAAGGCATTAGTGCCTGTGAAAGGGCCGTGGGAAGGCCAGCAGCAAAGAAGCCTGCATGTGCGTGCTGGGGCCGCGGTGGGCAGCAGGCATGTGCGTGTGGGCCGCCAGTGGCAGAGCCACAGCGGGGCTGCCCACATGTGTGGGCTGAGCAGAGCCGTGGAGGAGGCCCGCGGGCACGTGCGGGATAGGAGGAGCCGGAGCTGGAGCCGCAGGCCCCAAGTGCTGGTGAGTGTGCCGGGGCTGGCAGGGGTGCGTGCGCTGGCGTTTGCAACACAGAGCCACTAAAGGGTGGGCGAGGCTAACGCTGTTTGGAACTGGGGTGACGTGGCTGAGGAACTGCAGCAAAAGTGACCCGTTTTATTCTTTTGCATAGCGATTTGCAGGGGAACTAGGTACCTCAGAGCAGTGCTCTGTGTGCGCGGGAGCTTGGATTACTGTAGCTCGCTGCGAGGGAGGGGCTGTGTGCTCCCGGGGTGGGGCCTGCGCTTTGGGAGAAGGCAGGCTTGGCAAGCAAAGACTGCTTATTCTGAGAGGCAGGAGGCTTACCTAGAGGAGCAGGGAGAAGAAGGCGGGACCAGCCCTCCATAGATAGACAGCCAAAGAAAGGGGAAAGTCTCTCGAAAGTAGGAAGAGCAGTAGGAGAGATAAGAACAGAAAAATGGCTAGAAGTAGGGCTGATCAGATCCTTTACAACTATCAGAGAAACCAGGAAGTAGATATTCCCTGAGCTAAACTTATCACACAAAGACAAACACAAAAGACACTGACAAATGAGCTGGTGTTACCTTCACCAGCAAGAAAAACAGGGGAATTGCCACGAAATCTTACCCACCGAGTGAAAAGGAGTCAAGAAGCCTGTCGAGCCTGTCACATCACGTCACGTCGGGGTCACCATTTGTCACTTTGATAAGAGAGGGGGAAGAGCAATGTGGTTTCTCGACGAGTTGGAGTCCAAGAGAGACGGAGAAGGGATCCCCAGGTTAGACGAAAAGGGATCTCTCTGGATGGTGGCGATCCGTGGAGCCAATCTCCCCAGGCCCTGGGATGTAGGTAAAAATTTGCTTCACCCCAGCGAGACACAGAGATACCCGGACAAGAAACACACCGGGTGAGGAGCAAAGAACACCAGTTTATTCTAGAAACTATAGAAGCTTAAATGCACTCTTGGACCAATCAGATCCAAAGGTCACAAACAAAAGGGTGCTCTTTGGCAAGAGCACAGTCTATTAGCATAGAATGGGGAGGGATGGAAGGGAGGGGTGGGAAGGTATGGAGATGCTCCTACAATCCTCAAAGAACTTACACTAATACTCCTCAAATTATTCCATAAAATAGAAAAGGGGGGAACCCTTCCAAATTCATTCTATGAAGTTAGAATCACCCTGATACCAAAACTAGAAACATAGGAAGGAAAGAAAACTTCAAACCAATATCCCTGATAAACATTGATGCAAAAATCCTCAATAAAATACTGGAAAATCACATTCAAAAACCTATCAAAAATATGATGCACCATGATCAAGTGGGGTTCATCCCAGAGATGCAAAGTTGGTTTAACATATGGAAATCAATAAATGTAATTAATACATCAATAGACTTAAAGACAAAAATCACATGATTATCTCAATAGATGCAGAAAAGCATTTGACAAAATTCAGCATTCATTCATACTCAAAAGATTAGAAAAACTAGGGATAGTAGGAACACACCTCAACATTATAAAATCTACATATGCTAAACCCAATGCCAACATCATTCTAAATGGAGAAATATTGAAAGCATTCCCTCTAAAAACTGAAACAAGACAAGGATACCCACTTTCACCACTTCTATTCGACGTTTTTCTTGAAACTCTAGCCAGAGCAATTAGAAGAAAGAAATTAAAGGGACACAAATAGGAAAAAAGAACCCAAACTATCACTATTTGCTGATGACAAAATTCTATATTTAGAAAACCAAAAAATCTCCACCATAAAACTTCTAAAGCTCATACAAGAATTCAACAAAGTATCAAGATATAAAATTAACACCCACACATAAATTACATTCCTATACATCAGTGATGAATCAAATGAAAGAGAACTAAGGGAAACTATAGGAGTCTTGTTAAGGAAGTATGGTCCTAATCTGACATGGTGAAGATTTGGGCCTATTTTTTCTTCTATTAGGCGTTGGGTCTCTGGTCTGACTCCCAGGTCCTTGATCCACTTTGAGTTGAATTTTGTGCATGGTGAGAGATAGGGGTTTAGTTTCAATTTGCTGCGTATGGATTTCCAGTTTTCCTAGCACCATTTGTTGAAGAGGCTGTCTTTTCTCCAGTGTGCGTGTTTGGCTCCTTTATCTAGTATAAGGTAACTGTATGTAAGTGGGTTCATCTCTGTGTCTTCTATTCTATACCATTGGTCTATGTGTCTATTTTGGTGCCAGTACCATGCTGTTTTTGTTACTATGGCTTTGTAGTATAATCTGAGGTCAGGTATTGTGATGCCTCCTGCTTCACTCTTCTTGCTAAGGATTACTTTTTTAAAATATAAATGAGAAGTATATGTGGATACCTTTTACATTTTAATACTTTAAAGTTATAAGCCTTTAATCTATATAAACTTAATTATTTTTATGTAATGAGAAGAGAAAAATACTATAGCAGGATTCCTCCAGTAGTATACTATTGCTCTAATCAAGGATATGAGCACTTAGAAACATTTTTGTTACTATATTACTACTAATCTCTAACTTAGAAATATTATTCTTCACATATCTTTTCATGCATTGGAAATATTCAACCATAACTTGTAGTTTCCTCAGAATGCAAACAAAAAATAAATGGTAGAGTTATCTCTAAAAGAATATAAATATTACATATTAAGTACATATTAAGTACTTTATATACTTTGATAATACAGACTGGAGAGTTTAGCTTTTACTTTTGAATGCTGCACAAGATAAGAAATTGAAACACAATGTACAAAGCATTTATTTTCAGCAAAAGGGTTTCAGGCACTTTAAGGAACATGCTGAAGAAAATGTACTTCTTATCTTCTATTAGCATGTAGGATAAATATAAGAAAATATTTATGAGACCACCCCAATGGAAAAATGCATGCCACCAAGAAAGCTGAGCAAAAGTGTTTGCCTGAGAACATGACATATAATTAAATAAAGAGCGTACAAGTGATTTTATTATGTATTTTGAGAGAAGTTTGTTGAATATTTTCCCCCACTGTTGTCAAGGTGAAATAGCAATGCTTCCCATATGTAGTTTTTTCTTCTGTTTATTATAAAATATTTCATATGTACAAAACATACCCACCCACACATATATGTATGTATATGATGAGAAACATAACACTGCCAATATATTTTAAGTCCCATAAGCTCTCTAACTTCCCTTCAATATTTACTTCAAGGGTAAGTATTATTCTGAAATTTATACTTATCATTCCATTTCTTTGTCACGTATATGCAGTGAACAATTCTAAAGTATAAAGCTTAATGAATTTAAATCTATGTATATCACATATAACTGCAATGAAAAAGAATAAACTGCATCATTTCATTATATGATTACACTACACTTATTTGAGTCTACTGATCATGGGCATGGGTTGTTTCTAGTGGAGTTTTGTTAGATTTACACTAAGAGTGGAAATTCTGGGTCATAGGGTACAAATAGGTTTAGTTTTGAAAGACATTCCCAGTTTTCCATAGGAGATGTATCAGTTTAAACTCCCACCAGGAATATGTGAATTTTCTGTTTGCTGGATACTTTATTCAGAACTTATTCTTGTCACTTAAAAATATTAGTTATCTGCTGAGTTTGTAGTGATATGTCTCATTGGTGTTTTAATTTGTATTTTTCTAAAGACTTCATGTGATTTTGAGTACATCATCACATGTTTATTAGCACTATTTGGATAGCTTCATTTATGAAGTGCTGGCATAAGTTTTCTATCCTGTCTTAAAATTAGCTTGTCTGTATTTTTCTTAGTAATTTGGGGGAGTTTTTCCTTATATAGTCTGGGTAGAATTCTTTGGTTGTATATCTACAATACAAATATCTTCTCCCATTCTGTGAATTATTTTTTAACATACCATTCCTACTTGATTTTCAAATCTTTCTCCTGGATTTATTTTCTTTCTTAGTGTATATTTTTTAGATATTCTTGTATCAAGGATTCAGCTGACTGTAAAATTTTTGTTTGTTTATCTGTATAAGTGATTTATTTTCACATTTGAGAATTAAACTGGATTCATTGTTCTTTTGTTAATAAAAGTCAGTAGACCTTTATTTTATTTATTTATTTTTATGTGGTTCTGAGAATTGAACCCAGCACCTCACACATGTCAGGCAAGTGCTGTACCCTTGAACCACAATCCCAGTCTAAGATTCATTGTTCTTAATGGAAAGACCTCCTGGCCCAAACACTTAGTTTTCCAGCTTTTGTTTTGAGATTAGAAAAGCCTATTGTTGTACATTTGATGCCCAGTCTTATCTTTGTATCTATCTTCTCAAATTCCATTGATAAGACTTGCTGGGATATCATATTCTAAGTTTATTGGCATCACCCTATACTACCCACAGACATCTAAACAATGCAGGGGTGATGGTCATATTCCCATCTAATTTAGCATTTTGGTCTCACAAAAACTTGATATAATATGGTAGCTGATAGTGGACTTAACCACATAATAGCCCTATTGATAGCCACTGTATTTTTCCTAAATCAGCTTTACAAAGGCTCTGTTATATACCATGTGGTCTCTGATTTGCCCATTACATCGTGTTGGTCCGCTATATGTCAAATATTGTTAGGTTGACATGATGTAAAGAAAGATATATTTATTCCCTTGTAAGGCATATGTAATCCAGTGGCTGGTAGATAGATTCTACAAAGATTCAAGATGTCACCCTGTGGATAATGCTTTTAGGGTTTCAGCAATCTTGGGATGTCAGGATAACTCCTGTAAGAGAAAGGAAGTTACAGCACTGTCTTTGTTCTTTATGGGCTGCTATAACAAATTACCTTAGATTGAATAAGTTACAAACAATAGACATGTGTTGCTATAATTTAGAGTTCTGGAATTTGAAAAGACCAAAATAAAGGCACATGCACATATGGTGTCTGGTCAGGGCTTGTTCTGCTTATAGATGGCACCTCTTGATAAGGTTGGGTATCAGGTTCCAAAATATGAACTGACAGTTTTATATGGAACCCAAACCAAAAAAGGTACTATTGCAGGTCAGATCTGTGGTTTGAGAGGACTTGCATCTCCCCTCTGTGATATGAAGTACCCCATGATACTAGAATTATCTGTGGTAGATAATATATGAAAACTCTAGCAAGCCCTAACAGAATAATTACTGTGTAGTCCCTGGAAAGTTGTCACAAAGTTTTATCACAGAACTACTATTTCAAAAGTGGCTGTCACCATGCTACTGGTCCCTGGCAGAGACTGCAAAGATGACAATAGAATATCAAACTATCTTAAAACTGCAGCTGCTCTCATAGCTTCTATGAGACACACCAATTCTCAAGGTCAGGAAATTACTGTAAGATACAAGTGTCATATCTGGGACTGGGGTTGACCAGATGAAGATGATACAAATAAGCCACCTGAATGAGTGAACAGACTCTTCAGTTACCAGCGACTATTATGCCTACAAGATACTGTGGAGCTTATGGTGAGGTTTTTATAAAAGCTGATAAAAAAAAAAAACTTCAATGACAAATGGCTAAGCTGATTAACAAGACACCTAGAATGCAATGAATTATAAGATGAAGGATAAAAATATCTTTAGAAGAGGATGTAGATACATCTATAAGAGTGAGCAGAAGGTGTAAATTTTGGATAGCACATTTAACATTTATCAAAGAGCAGCTACAGCAGTGGATGTCTTATGCAATCAATTAAACAAGATGACTCTAGGTATCAATCAACTTTTCTCAGTAGTCACTCCAATACTATGCAAAGGAGTCCTGAGTAGAGTAACAATGGTGGCTGGTATGAAGGTAGTTCTTGGGCCAGCAACATGAACTCTTTCTTCCAAAGGCTGATATACCTACTGAAACTGTAGATTGTTCAAATTCCTGCACCAAGACCAATGCTAAGCACTCTATCCCTGATAAGATAGCATATTTTGAAGATGCTACCTGGATATTGGGCAACAATGTTATTACACTGGACTCCTTCCAATCGTGGAATAATCTGTTTTGTCCTAACAGGAATCAACATCTATTCCAAGTATGCATTTACCCTTCATTTACAGAGTGCCTTAGCCAGCACTCTGCACTTGAGGGCTTGAAGAATTTCTGTTCTCACAATGTGATATCTGCATAATATTGTTCCAGGGAGACATACTCCAAATCATCTGCAAACTGTTGGCCTTCTGGAATTGAGAGGAATGCTCGAAGAAGACTGAGCTGAAGGACTATCATGGACTCAATGGGATCAGGCTGTAAAGAGAGTTTGGGCTTGTCGTGATACACACATTTGCCTAGATTCTTTTGTACTGCTTATTAATTTCACTTCCATACAGATTTCTCTTAAGAACATTCTTTCAATAATAATAACAATAATTCTCACAGACTAGACATGATTGAAAATGGAGAGAAAAAAGCTAATAGAGAAAAGATGCAATTTCCTAACAATAGAAAGACTTGTCTTAACATTTCACACATTATTTGGGGGAAAATATATTTTTTCATGCATTTATAACAGATAAATATATTGCAGGAGGCGGGGCAAGATGCGGCATAGACAGACGCAGCGTCCAGTCTCGCCAAACAAAAGATCAAAATTTGCGGTAAAAATTTCTTCCACCCAGCTTTTCGGCAGCACCCTACAGCCACCCTCACAGGAAATTTCACTTTCGCGTGTAAGCAGGGCAAGCAGACAGTGCCACAGCGTGTCTCCAGCAGCATGGGCCGAAAGCAGCCATGGGGCGGTGCGACGCTGGAGGCTCGGCTTGGCTCGGAGCCCCAACTCAGGGATCGCCTCGGGCGGGGGCTGTGTCTACTCGAGAAACCTGGCTCCAGAGCCCAACCAACCACACAGGATCCACAGCAAGCTCGCGTGGACCCACGGCCCCAGCCGTCAGCCACTGGGGAGCGCAAATTCAGGGTAAGAGACGCCAGTGAAGGCAGCTCCACAAGAGAAGCTTGGGTCCGCCGCAGTTTCTTTCCAGAGTGCCTGAGGAACAAAGCAGCGGAGGGTGCAGATCTGTTAAAAGGAACTTCCTCCGGGTGCCAGACAACAGGAGATTGGAGACTGCTACTGCTAGCCTCGGGGAGCCTAGACTAAGGGGGACATTGGAAAGCAACTCTGTATAATCTTCGATGCACGGCTTCGCCAGCCACCCAGAAATTAACCAGGTCGGGAAACCCACACGCAAAACACCAGCAGAGTTTAAGTCCAGGAAGCAACAAACAACGCCACCTACTGGAGCTGAAAGGAAACATACCTGTCTATTCACATTGAGACTCTGTTTTTTTATATTGATTGTTTTTTTGTTTTTTTGTTTTTGTTGTTTTGTTTTGTTTTTGTTTGGTTGGTTTTTTTTTTTCAGTTTTTTTCTCTCTTTTTCCTTCTTCCCTTTTTTCCTTCTATGCTCTTCTACTCTCACTTTGCATTTTATCCTTTATCTTTTTCTCCTAATATTTCTATTGTTTAATCTTTTTGCTTTATTTCTCTGTTCTTTCCTTTCTTTCTCTATCCTCCCCTCGTTTCTCACCCACTCTTCTCCTACCCTCTAATCCCCAACAGTTGTGAATCCAAAGATTTGTTTTACAGTGGGATATAGGAGATTGGGATTCCTGAACCGAATACTGGAGGGGTACTAGATAGTTCTGTCTCTCCCACTTACATATGTTTTATTTTTCTTGTTATCATTGCTTGCTGTACCCTACATCTCTTCCTCCCTACTGGTCTTCCCCAACTCACTGTCTCCCTCTCAATAGTCAGCCTCTCTTGGATAACTTTTTCATGCTTTCTAAGATCTAATAACCATATCCTCACTTCCTACTACCCCAATACTCTATCCTACACCTCACCCTCCACCGTCCCTAGCCCACCAATAGGAACTATAGACCCTTGTGCAAACTTATTGGCTAAATAGTAGATTGTAAAATAACTCATAATTGCTGTATATCATGACTAATCTGTACATGTATTTGGGAGCTGTTAGGAGCTACTTGGTTTGAATCTATATATTCCCTGTATTGCGATCAACCAATAGTGATTCCCCCCTATAAAAGAGTGTATTGAAATCCTGCAGGGAATATATACACATATAGGTGTAAAAACTGTAACAACTTGGATCAACAGAGAAAGAAAGACACACAAACATCATGAAAAAAAAAGGGAAGAAAATGATTCAAACAAACCAAGATTCTTCAAAATTAGAATCCATGGTCAGTACAACTCAAGAAATGACAGAACATGAATTCAGGAAGTACATAATTAAAATGTTCTGTGAACAAAAGAATGATATAAGAGAGCAAGCCCAGTCAGCAAAGGACCATTTTGATAAAGAGATACACAGGCAAATACAGGAAGTAAAAGATCACTTCGATAAAGAGATGCATAGGCAAATACAGGAAGTAAAAGGTCACTTCAATAAGGAGATAGAGAATCTGAAAAGGAACCAAACAGAAATCCTTGAAATGAAAAAACAATAAACCTAATCAAAAACTCAATGGAGAGCATCACCAACAGATTAGACTATTTGGAAGACAGAACCTCAGACAATGAATATAAAATATTTAACCTTGAGAACAGAGTTGACCACACAGTGAAGATGGTAAGAAACCATGAACAAAACATCCAAGATCTATGGGATCACATCAAAAGATCAAACTTAAGAATTTTTGGGATAGAGGAAGGCATAGAATTCCAAACCAAAGGAATGAACAAACTATTTAATGAAATAATATCAGAAAACTTTCCAAATAAGAATAATGAATTGGATAATCAAATTCAAGAGGCATACAGGACACCAAATGTTCAAAATCACAACAGACCTACACCAAGACACATCATAATGAAAATGCCTAACATTCAGAACAAGGAGAGAATCCTAAAAGCCACAAGAGAAAGGAAACAGATTACATATAGGGGAAAGCCAATTATGATCACTGCAGACTTCTCAACCCAGACCCTGAGAGCAAGAAGATTATGGCAAAGCATATACCAAGTGCTAAAAAACAGTGGTTGCCAACCAAGAATCTTATATCCAGCAAAATTAAGTTTTAGATTTGATGACAAAATAAAAACCTTCCAAGATAAACAAAAATTAAAAGAATTCACAGCAAGAAAACTGGCACTCCAGAACATTCTTGGTAAAATATTCCATGAGGAGGAAATGCTAAACAACAATGAAAACCTACATAGGGAGGAGCTACACTAAAGGCTAATCAAAAGAGAAACCAAGTCAAGTTAAAAACAAAGAATAAACCAAAATGTCTGGAAATAAAAACTATGTCTCCATGGTAACATTGAATGTCAATGGCCTAAACTCAGCAATTAAGAGACACAGATTGGCAGATTGGATTTTAAAAAAAGACCCAACAATATGCGCCTCCAAGAGACTGATCTCATGGAAAGAGATTCTCACAGATTGAAGTTGAAAGGATGGAAAAAAATTTATCACTCTCATGGACCGCATAAACAAGCAGGAGTTTCCATCCTCATCTCAGATAAGGTAGACTTCAAACCAAAATTAGTGAAAAAGGATAAAGAAGGTCATTTCATACTGCTTAAGGAAATCATACATCAACAAGACATAACAATCTTAAATATATATGCCCCAAACAATGGGGCAGCCATGTTCGTCAAACAAACCCTTCTCAAATTCAAAAACCAAATAGATCCCAACACAATAGTGCTGGGGGACTTTAACACAACTCTCTCACCACTGGACAGATCTTCTAAACAAAAACTAAACAAAGAATATACAAGACTTAATAGAACAATCAATGATCTAGACTTAACAGATATATACAGAATATTCCATCCTTCAACAAGCAAATACACGTTTTTCTCAGCAGCGCATGGCTCCTTCTCCAAAATAGATCATATGCTATGCCACAAAGCAAGTCTTAGTAAATACAAAAAAATAGATATACTACCCTGCATTCTATCTGACCACAATGGACTGAAACTTGAAATCAATGATAGCTTTACAAAAAGAAGCCACTATAACACCTGGAGACTCAATAATTTGCTATTAAACAATGCATGGGTAACTGAAGACATCAGGGAAGAGATTAAAAAATTCTTGGAGATAAATGAGAACTCTGATACAACATACCAAAATCTCTGGGACACTATGAAGGCAGCGCTAAGAGGAAAATTCATTGCACTAAGCTCATATATTCAAAGAGCTAATAATCAGCAAATCAATGAGTTGACATTACAACTCAAAGCCCTAGAAAAAGAAGAACAAAGCAACACCAAAAGAAGTAGAATAAAGGAAATGACTAGAATTAGAGCTGAAATTAATGAAATTGAAACTCAAAAAACAATCCAAAAAATTGATAAAACAAAAAGCTGGTTCTTTGAAAAAATAAATAAAATCGACAAACCCTTAGCCACCCTAACAAAAAGAAGGAGAGAGAAAACCCAAATTACCAAAATTTGTGATGAAAAAGGAAACATCAGGACAGACCCTGCTGAAATACAGAGGATAATCAGAAACTATTTTGAAAACTTATATTCTAGTAAGATAGAAAACCCTGAAGACACTGACAAATTCCTAGACACATATGACCTACCAAAACTGAACCAGGAGGTCATTCATGACTTAAACAGATCAATTACATGCAAGGAAATAGAAGAGGCCATCAAGAGCCTTCCAACCAAGAAAAGCCCTGGACCAGATGGATTCTCAGCCAAGTTCTACAAGACCTACAAAGAAGAACTAACTCCAATACTTCTCAAATTATTCCACGAAATAGAAAGAGAAGGAACCCTTCCAAATTCATTCTATGAGGCTAGTATCACCTTGATTCCAAAACCAGACAGAGACACAGCAAAAACGGAAAATTTCAGACCAATATCCCTGATGAATATAGATGCAAAAATTCTCAATAAAATTTTGGCAAATCGCATACAAAATCACATTAAAAAAATAGTACACCATCAAGTGGGGTTCATTCTAGGGATGCAAGTTTGGTTCAACATACGGAAATCAATACACGTAATCCATCACATCAATAGACTTAAAGATAAGAATCACATGATTCTATAAATTGATGCAGAGAAAGCATTCGACAAAATACAGCACCCTTTCATGTTCAAAACACTAGAGAAACTAGGGATAGTAGGAACATACCTCAACATGGTTAAAGCAATCTATGCTAAGCCTAACGCCAACATCATCCTAAATGGAGAAAAATTGGAAGCATTTCCTCTAAAAACAGGAACAAGACAGGGATGCCCTCTCTCACCACTCTTATTCAATATAGTCCTTGAAACTCTAATCAGAACAATCAGACAGACGAAGGAAATTAAAGGGATACGAATAGGAAAAGAAGAACTCAAACTATCATTATTTGCAGATGACATGATCCTATACTTAGAGCATCCAAAAAGTTCCACCAGAAAACTTCTAGAACTGATAAATGAATTCAGCAAAATTGCAGGATATAAAATAAATATCCATAAATCAAATGCATTTCTATACATCAGTAATGAGTCCTCTGAAAAAGAATTCAGAAAAACCACTCCATTTGCAACAGCCTCCAAAAAAATAAAATACCTGGGAATCAATCTATCAAGAGAGGTGAAAGACCTCTACAATGAAAATTACAAGACACTAAAGAAAGAAATCGAAGAAGATCTTAGAAGATGGACGGAACTCTCATGTTCCTGGATAGGCAGATTCAATATAATTAAAGTGGCCGTACTACCCAAAGTGTTATACAGATTCAATGCAATCCCAATTAAAATCCCAGAGTCCTTCCTTATAGAAATAGAAAAGGCAATCATGAAATTCATTTGGAAAAATAAGAGACTCAGAATAGCCAAAGCTATCCTGAGGAAGAAGAGTGAAGCAGGAGGCATCACAATACCAGACCTTAAACTTTACTACAAAGCAATTGTAACAAAGACGGCATGGTACTGGCACCAAAATAGACATGTAGACCAATGGTACAGAATAGAAGACACAGAGAGTAATGCACATAAATACAGCTACCTCATACTAGACAAAGGTGCCAAAAACATTCATTGGAGAAAAGATAGCCTCTTCAACAAATGGTGCTGAGAAAACTGGAAATGCATTTGCAGCAAAATGAAACTTAACCCCTATCTCTCACCATGCACAAAACTCGACTCAAAGTGGGTCAAAGACTTAGGAATTAGACCAGAGACCCTGCGCCTAATTGAGGAGAAAGTAGGCCCAAATCTCTATCACGTTGGATTAGGCCCCGAATTCCTTAACAAGACTCCTATAGCACAAGAAATAAAAGCAAGAATCAATAAATGGGATGGACTTAAACTAAAAAGCTCTTCTCAGCAAAAGAAACTATCAATGAGGTGAACAGAGAACCCACATTCTGGGAGCAAATTTTTGCCACACGCACATCAGATAGAGCACTGATCTCCAGGATATATAAAGAACTCAAAAAACTTAATACCAAAAAAACAACCCAATCAATAAATGGGCTAAGGAGCTGAATAGAAACTTCTCAGAAGGAGAAATACAATCAATAAATATATATATGAAGAAATGTTCATCATCTCTAGCTATTAGAGAAATGCAAATCAAAACTACACTCAGATTTCATCTCACACCAGTCAGAATGGCAGCTATCCAAAATACCATTAACAATAAGTGCTGGCGAGGATGTGGTGAAAAAGGTACACTCAAACATTGCTGGTGGGACTGCAAATTGGTGCAACCAATCTGGAAAGTAGTTTGGAGATTTCTTAAAAAACTTGGAATGGAACTACCATTCGATCCAGCTATCCCACTCCTTGGCCTATACCCTAAAGATTTAAAAACAGCACACTACAATAAAGCAGTCACCTCAATGTTTATAGCAGCACAATTCACAATTGCAAAACTATGGAAGCAACCCAGATGCCCTTCAATAGATGAATAGATAAAGAAACTGTGGTACATATACACAATGGAATATTATTCAGCACTAAAAGAGAATAAAATTATGGTATTTGCAGGCAAATATATGGAATTGGAGAACATTATGCTTAGTGAAGTAAGCCAATCCCAAAAAACCAAATGCCGAATGTTCTCTCTGATTAGTGGATAAGGATACATAAGGGGGGTGGGAACGGGAAACATCGGAGAAATACAGGAACTCTGGATGCGGCAGGGGGAGGTGGGAGGAAGGAAAGGGGAATGGGTGTAGTAATGATGGTTGATTGAGAGGATCATTACTACCCCTGGTAAGTATATGAAGGCACAAATGGTGTGATTTTATCTGGTTTGCAACCAGAGAAATGGAAAAACTGAGCTCTGGTTATGTACTATGACTTGAAACGCATTTAAATAAAATAACCAAAAAAAAAAAAAAAAAAGAATTCCACAAAAAAACCCAACAACAATAAATAAATAAATATATTGCAGACTTAATCCTTGTTAGGCAAAGGTCTAAGCACTTTGCATGTATTTATTCACCACATTTTCACAAGAAACCTATGATGTAGATTGTATTTTCATCCCAGTTTTACACATAAAGGAATCTGAAGCAGAAGGAAGTTGACAAACTTATCCAAGGAAACCTAATAATCAGATCAGTCAGAATTCAGACTTGAGCATTCTGGAATGACCCCTCATATTTTTAAGTCTCATCAGTTCATTCAGCAAACACATAAACAAGCATCAAATATATGCCTGACACTATTATAAGTGTTCAAGTAAACTGAACAAGGAAAACAGAAATCCTTGCCTTCAGGGAGTTTACGTTGCTGTATGAAGGAAACAGAAAACAAACTAGACATGTCAAATATATAGTAAGTGAAATCCATTATGAAGAAAACTAAAACAAAGAAGGAGATGGAAAGGACCAAGTAGAGGTAAGGTTTCATTTTGAGAAAGTATGGTCAGAGCAGACAGCACTGAGATGGTATTGTGAGTAAAAACTTAAGTGAGTGAATGGCTTTCATAGAGAGCCAAGCAAAAATATTTCAGGTAGGATGGACAGCAAATGCAAAGGTCCTAAGGCAGAAGCAGTTCTATCCTGGCTGATGAACAATGCCAAGATCAGAGTTAATTTAAAAGTGAAAGAAGAACATCAGAGAAAAGGGTCCAGAGGGATAGCGGGAATAGATCATGTAGGATCATTGTAGGAATCTGCGTGAGGTGTGCAGTGACTGTGTTATATAAAGCACATTTGTTAATGAAATCATTGTGGCTACTGCAGTAAGGCTAAATTGACAGGTAAGAAGGGAAATAATGCAGACAACAATTACAGAATTATTGCAGTAATATAAGAGAGATGATTGATGCTTGGACCACAGTAGAAATGGAAACAGGAAAAAGTGGTAAAATTTTGGAAATGTTTTATAGTGAATTCAGAAGAATATTTTCATGTTATTGGATTACAGTTTTAGTATTCCAACCTCTCAAGATATATTTATATATCAATTATTGCTCTTTCCTTCAACATATTTTGTGTATTCTCTTCCTTTCAGAAGTCACTTGAATCAGATACGTTTGTATAAATATCTGGAAGTCATATTAAATATTGACTTCAATCTCACAACAGTTTTTTTTTAATATTAAAGTCCTTGTTATAAGAAGCCAGCTCATCTCAAGGAATCACATTTTTCTCTATTTCTCACTTCTTTTACATTCTCATTCTTCAAACTGCTTCAATGACTCAATGATGAAGAAGGCAGCATTATTAATTAACAGCATTAATAGCTGGCGGTCTTAGCATCTATCTATGCAGCATACCCATGCTGCAAAATGTAGTCATTGTGGTTGGGCCCAACACTGTAGGGCCATTGGTGATGACAGCATGGAAAACCATTCTCTCTTGGCTCCTTTAACACCTGCAGCCTTGTCCTTAGTAGTGAAAAAACTTATTTTGACCTTAGTTGTTTTAGTCAGCTTTTTCCCTGCTGAGACTAAAAAAACCCTGACAAGAACAATTTTAGAGGAGGAAATATTTATTTTGGGGCTCATGATTTCAGAGGTCACAGTTCATAGGCAGCCAGCTCCATTCCTCTGGGCTTGAGGCGAGGCAGAACATCATGGTTGGAGACTGTGGTCGAGGGAAGCAACTCACATGATGATCAGATAGCAGAGAGAGAGAATCCCCTCACCAGATAAAAATACATACCCCAAAGGCACACCCCTAATGACCCACCTCCTCTGGCCACACCCTACCTGCCTATGGTCACCACCCAGTTAATCCAATCATGGAATTAATTTACTGATTCAGTTAAGGCTCTCATAATCCAATTGTTTCTCCTGTAAACTTCCTTGCATTGTCTCACACATGAGCTTTGGGGGACACCTCACATCCAAACCACAACACCAGATATATAATTTTTTAAATTTAATACTTATTGGAAGTTAGTTATTTTAAACATGGCAGAGAACCCATACTGTTGAAAATTAGAAAATTTATTTTCGATTTTCTAACGTCTTCCATAGGTAAGTATGAAGTGTATTACACTTTTAATATCAAGACAATTGGAAACACAGTATATAAAAAAGTTTTATTAGTTACAATGTTCAAAAATGACTTCCAAAAAAACCTTGATGATTTATAATCAAAATAAGATATGCATTTTCCATTTTCTCAATTTTCTAATCAAGGAATTATTTCAGATATGATTATTTTTCTTTGTTAGTCTTAAGTTATTTCTTAATAAAATTAGAAATCTAATTATTCTCATATACCAAATTAGAAATAATAACTGTTTATTATTATTTGAAAAATAAAATAAAATTCTATGAGTCCAAAAACACAGTGGTGCAGTTTGCTACTGTTGTGGGATTGAGTTAGGAATCTCTCTCGTCTTCAAAATTAGACTTTGAAAACATCTTGCTCTTATGGGCATAAACAGGTAAAATAAACAGAAGCAAAACCATCTCATATGATTTCAGAAATTTTAGATAACAAATGATATTAGCACAATCCAACCACTAGATAATCTTTAGGGCACTGGAAATCAGGATTTATTGCAACCTAAAGGGAAAAATTTATTTAAAGATAAGGTGAAGTAAGCTATCTCGGAATATAAACACTGAAGCAAACACTAACTGTAATTTTTTTTCTGTTGAAAGTTGTGTCATGATTTATTGTTCTCAGATACTCTTTGGTGCTAAGTCATCTAATAAGTTCTCCACATAGCCCAAAATTATTATGAGGTTGAAGTGAGTTTTTATAAGGAGTATGATCTATAAAAAGTGTCTAAGGCTTTTTATGTAACTTTAACCAGATAAACTTTGTCTCTTCATTTTCACAGGGAAAAAATATCATTCCTATATACTCCTATATCATTCATGTCTAACAAGATAAAATGTCAAAATGTGATTGCTCTTAAAGTATTTCTTACAGATCTACAACTTCAAGTGTTATTCTAATATACAGTAATTAGAATCACTTTGGCTTCTAGTCAACCAAATTTACTATATCTCATTACTACTCTATTGCCCTTCTATTTGCATCAAATATTATGACTACCTAAATGGTCTTCTTACTATTCTAGTAAACATTAATCTAAAGGATTATCTAATATATAGTACATAAAATAGCTGTAATATATTTCAGACATAAACTCAGGATTTTAAGGGGCTAGAGGAAGAAGTTTTGAAAAATTTCTAACATTCACAAAGGCTTTTCCTGTTGAGACTCCAAAACATTTATTTAGAGTGCATTTATAAAACAAACTCCTAAACAAACTCATTTCCATGGTTCTCAGGGAATCACATAAGAAACTTGGGTATTTCAAATCACTCTCAGCTATGATTATTTTTCTTTAAATTAGTCTTAACAGTTATAATGATATCACTAGAATAATGGCAAAATAAATTATAGAAAAAAGATAAAAATATTCAGAAAAACTAGTATCCTATTTTTAACCAATTTTACATGGAAATTAAAGCATAAAAATGTTTTCACTTGCTTAATGATTGATAATGGAAATAAGAGAATCAAAACTGTTCACATTAAATAAATGTGTCCTAGTAATGAGACAATACATACAGATTTTGGCACAAGACTCCATCTGAATTCCATCTCATAGGATTCTCTTTGAGTTTTATCTGTTAAAATTTTAAAATTGTTCTCTCTTTGCAGTGGCTAGTCAAAATTCTCCTGGAGTCCTTTGGGGATAGTTGGTTTTCAGCTCAAGGCAAGGTTCCATTTCCTTTACAACATTTATGTTCACTGCCCAAGTGGCTTCCATCACATCTTGTTATTTTTGATGTTTTTCATTTTTGAAGATTTCTACAAGTAAAGAAAAGAAAAGAGGGGTCCATCAAAAATATGTATTGGATATATCCAGAATGGAAACCATCTGCTTTCAAGTACTGTTTATAAGACATTCACATGCATATATGCTCTTCAGAAATAATTGGGAACCAAATAAGAAGAGCCAAAATATAAAATAAGATAAATAGAAGAGATACAAATTCTGCAGATACAGGGTAGAAAACCTATGAGATAGGAGATAATACCTTAAATTCCTAAAGTGTTTTTAGTTGACAAAATGCTTTTCCATGCATTTTAGGTTTATCCTCATTACAATTCTATTTTATGGGTAATGCAAGATAGGCCACAGTAAAGTTATGACCTGCCAAACAAGCACACAACTAGTAAGGGGTTGAAGCTGATGGTGATCTAGAAATGTCTGATTCCAAATTAACACTCTTTGGCTGTGATCCTAGACATGCAGAATACAACATAAACCTAGTGGAGTCTTTGGATCCACAAAGCAGGAAGTGGGGAACGGAAGGTGAAGCTATAGGTCTCAAGCATAAGCCGCATGATCTAAAGCTCTGAGTGAACCTATACACACACCTGACACTAACACAATGTCCTTCCAGACTCTCAAGTAGAGCAAATAGGAATTCTATCTTTAGACAGGACCTACCATTCATTCCCACTATGGCTTTGTGAAGAATGAAGATGAGTGGTTTAAAAAGTCCCACTAGCAAACACTACAGTAGTCAAGAGGCACAGAGAACCAGAAATCTCCAGCTTGCTCATTCCTCAATCATCCTAGAGACCTGTTGAGTGCTGGCCTGGCCGCTGGACCTGGATGGGAAACCTCTTTAGTGTTTACTCCTGAGTAGTCATTACCTAAGACTGACTTCCTTTCTTCCTTCCTTCCTTCTTTCCTTCCTTCCTTCCTTCTTTCTTACCTTCCTTCCTTCCTTCCTTTTCTTCTTTCCCTCCCCTTCCCTTCCTCTCCTTCCCTTCTTTCCTCTGTTTCCTTCCCTTCCTTTCCTTTATCCTTTGAATTCTTTCTCTGCCACTAATAGTAGCATAGTCAAAAATAAGTTATCTAATACGGTGGATCTATTTACTCATCTTTAAAACAGGAGAGGGGCAGAGATAATAATGTCTATTTTATGGAGTTGCTGCAAGGATTAAATAAATCTATAAATACAAAGAGCCTAAAATTGTTTCAACAACTCTTAGTAATTTTTATGATTCATGTGAAACACAAAAACAAAATATACAGCTTTGTGACCTCTGAGGAATTCACGAACTAATTGAGAAAAAAAGAAAGAATGTCAAAATAGAAATAAATAGAATTTCTCTATACATCATGTGAATCTCCCTAATGACAAGAATGCATTCTCTTTGTCAACAATCCTCCTCTGTACTAACTGGGGCTGGAGTCTGATGGGGAAGATAGCATGGGCCTTGTGTTCTCTTCCATTTAATTCCCTCTCCTCATGATCCCCCAACTGCTGTCTTTAGATCTTTTAGATATTTCTTAAATCACAAATATCAATACAACTAACCACTGTAGAATATACATTATAGATAAAAGAAACAAGATTTTTAGGCAGTATGCCCGGATTTAATTCACACATCTGTTAGTTACTATCTTGAAAATTTTTATCTTTAAAAACAGATAACAACAGTATTTCTTCCTTCACAATGTTGCTTTTTTTTTTTTTTCTGGGAGGAGATAAGGAGAAATGAAATAGATACATTGTATTACAAAGAAACAGAATCTGAGGACCTATGTCTGACTCCTGAGTCTACAACTCAATGGCCGTGTATTTTGAGGAATCTCTGAATTTCATTTCCTTATCAGTGAATGAGGTTTAATAATAATAACTGAATCATTGAGTTGAAGAAATATCAAATGAAATAATGGATCTGCAAGTGCTTTGTAAAACATAAAGTGCTACAGAAATATTACCTGCTATTACCATCTCACATGCACATAAAACTATTATAGGCCTGTAGTTGGAAAGTTCAATCTGTCATCTTGACAGTTATTAGTCTCACTCTCCCTTGTCAATAAACTGATTTAAGATAGTATATAGTCAAGCAGAAAAACGGGAAGTGTGGAGATTAGAATAAATATGTTATTTCAAGATGAAATAATGGGACATAACCATGTGAATTTTAGAGGAGACTTTTTTCAGTCACTCCCCCTTGTCTGAGCTGGCCCCATCTTTAGCTGAGTGAGGATCCTCCCGGTAACATCCATGCTCTGGTGGCCAGCTTGGTGGATAGAGCATAGGATGGAAACCCTGTTCCTCATCATATTAACTTTCAAGAAATAGCAAAATGTGGAGGAACTGTTTTTTTCTCACAATTATTTGTGTTTTCAAACTGGTTTATTTGAAACACTTATCTTTTTTGGCATTCATCACCCATTCCTTTTGGAAATGTCCCAAGTTTAATCAGAGGTGGTTTCTTATACTGCATTGGATATTTACCAAACCAAATGCTTAGATGATGAATTAACTGAGGAATTCAGAGTCATATAGACTAAGTTCCTTGGAGAACAAGCCAAACACTTCAGCTATACAAGAATTGGCTGAATTTTATTTCCTTTTTCTTTTTTTCTTTTTCTGTAAGACATACAAACTAAAGTGCCCTTCAAGAGTTAGAACATATACTTTTGTAAAAATAACTCATTGTTCAGTCCACAAAATGAAGTTATAAGCATAAAATCTAAAGGGTAATTCTTTGAATAAGAAGATTGAAGTGAAAGAAAATCTCCATTTCCTCATATTTTAGAGGAATCAAGTTCGAGCATATCTAAAACTGATTTGCATTCCCTTATAAAGCTGCTGTTTCCTAAAGTGTTAATTTGAATCAATGTTTTTCACACCTCATGCTCTCTCTTGGGAACTTTGAATGCCAGACTCCTAAAGTTGCTCAATCTGATGTAGAACAGTAAAACCTGCAGCCAGCCAGGCACCTTCTGCAATTGCATTCTATTCTGAATATTTCATGGAATCTCTCCTCAACAGTTTCAATGGGATTTCCATCCATCTTCTCCTATCTGTACCCACCATCTACTTTCCTTTCTTTAATATCTTTCGTAATGACATTGTTGGCTGAGTCTGAATAAACAAATGGTACACACTAATAGCTGCTTTATTGTTTCCCTCATTTGCAGTGATTAAGTGAATACTGCACCATTGTTTGGAGATCAGTAATATTTGTACTCCCGGCAAGTGTTTTTGCATACAGAAAATACATTATCTGTCAAGTACAAAATAGGATTCTGAGGTTTATTTCTTTATTCAAGAAATAAGTGTTGAGAACCTATAATAGGTCAGATGCTTCCCTGGAATTTAAAGTAGAGAAAACTAGTTTAAAAGAAAAAAAAAGTCCCCCAGTTATAGTGCCCTTATGTGCGAGAGGTGACCAATAATCAAAGTAAATAAAATATACATAATATATAGGTAGATTAAAGGACACAGGCACTCCCAGCAAAGAGAGTTATATTTTCAGTTAAAGTGCTTATGAAAGGGACCACCAGCAGGTAACCACTAAAGGAAGGCCTATAGGAGACAACATCAAGCCAGAAGATCACTAGGGAAAATTAAACCAATCAGAGAAAGCAGCCTGAGTGAGCCTTCAAGATGGAGCTCCTTGGAGTTTTTGAGAATCAGATAGGAGGCTGACATAGTTTAAGCAGTAGAATGGGGGAAGAATGGAGAAGCTACTCAGATTCTCATAGTCCAATGATTTAACTAAGGTTCTATCACACTTATTCTGGCTTTTGAGAATAGACACTATGGGACAAGGGTGAAAGCAGACAGACTAGTGGGAAAGACACTATAAAAATCCTGATGAAATGATGGTTGATCTAAGTGCATAGCTGGGACTAAGTTGATAAAAATGGACTAGAAAGAAAGTGGTCATGTTTGAGATATAATTTGAAAATAAAGCCAACAGGATTTGCTGGTGGAGTATACACTATAATTGAAAATACAAGAAAGATGATTCACGATTTTTTTTATTGCATTATTTTTCAAAGTGTGGTTCATAGACACCCTGCATCAGCGTCTCCTGAGAAATATGCTGAAATCAGTTTCTGGTACACCTTAGGGCCTCTGAATCAGATTCTTTATAGTAAAGGTTAGTAAACTTTTCTTCTAAAGAGCAAGATAGCAAATATATGTCACAAGTATTCAACTTTGCTGATATATCATTGAATTAGTCAGAGACAATATATAAATGAATGAATGTGGCTATGTTTCAATAAAACTTTATTTATAGACATTGAAATGTTAATATTCTATATATCAGAAAATATAACCTGACATATATAGATTGTATTTTTATATTTTTAACCATTAAAAAGGAATAAAATACTTTAGATCCTGGGCTTTACAAAAACAGACAATGACACAGTTTTGACAGAAAACATGTATCTAAAAAAATCCCCAAATAAGTGTTTTTAACATGCATATTAAGTAATTTTTTTAATTCACAAGAACTCTTCTATGAAGTAGACATTTTTACTCTAATTTTAAATATTAAAAAACAAAATCACAAAGAATGTGTCATTCTTTGCATTAGAGTTCAGTCTTGTTTGTGTCCACCTGGTTACAAAGCCTTTCCAAATGCCACTGTATCTCACCACCTTGTGGAATATTCTTCCAGTGGATAATGATCCTGTCCAATCACAGCCTGAATGGGAAATAGATTGAAAAGGAAAAGAAAAACATTGCTTTATCTAGAGAACTGGTTTTTGTTTTGTTTTGTTTTTGCCTTTCAATACAGTATATGGCTTTGCTTTTATAATTAACATTCTACTGATGAGAGCTCCCATTGGTGAAGGCTGCTGATAAGGCTTACCACAAAGAGCAAGCACTGCAGGAAATAAATTAATCTCCAGGGAAGAAGAGGGGCAAGGTTGTCAGTACTCACACAACTGCCTAATAGGAAATGATATTTCAGAACTGTTCAAACAATAAAATGACTGTGCTTCTTACTCCAACACATTTTAAAAACATTCAAACTTCTGAGAAGAGAGTTGTTGTAAGATGAAGAGTGATCATGTAAAACTCTACTTTTAAAGTTACAGTGAGTATGTTTTACCTTTGATAGCATTCCCTAAAAAATGTAAGGGGAATTCTACTGATATCCTTGTTTTATTTATATTTTGAAAAAATCTTCATTGATGTTAAGTAGAAGGAAGAAATAATAACCTATTATACAATTTATGAAGAACAAAAAGGGAGGAGCTTGAAGGCTGCAAGTATAAAGGAAGGACCAGGACATGATGGCTAATCACCCTGATTTCATCAGCACACATTGCATATGGTGTACAGAAATGCCACACTGTAACCCATAAGTAAGTAAAATTAAAAATTAAAAATAAATAAAAATAAAAATGGAACTATCATTTGGCCCAATAATTAAAAAATCAACATGAAAGCCATACTGGCTTTTTTTGTTTGTTAACTTAGTTATCTAATATTTTAAATAACAAGATTTCCAGTTTTTAGAGTAAAAATAACTAATGGACTTAGAACACTATAGAATAACAGTGGACCATAGTTATTCCTTTATCAAAACTGAGAAACCATAATGTATTTCATGGTAATGCTATTGGAAATAACTGACTTTTGATAGTATATAACTGGCTTTTGATAGTATATAATCAGGTATTCGATTAAAGTCTTAATTTGAAACCCTACCTTATCTAATTCTCTAGTCCTGAGAGAGAACTGATCTATATGTTAAGGGTTTGATATAGGGTGTCCTTCCAAAACTCCTGTTTCTGTAGGAATATTGAGAGGGCAAATCATTAAATTATGAGAGCTGTAAAAAGATGAGTGGTAACTATAGTGAGAGGGGGCATGACTAGAGGAGGCAAGTCACTTGGGGCATTCTCTGGAAGGGTTGTTCTTCCCTATATTCCCTTTCTCCCACTCTGCTTCCTGACCCTACCATGAACTAAATGGCTTTCCTCTGCTGGATCCTTTCTCCATGATGTGCTCTTCTCTCTGGGCCCAGAGCCATGGACTCAGCTATCTACAGACTGAGACCTCTGAAACTGTGAGTGCCAAATAAACTTCTCCTTTTCTAAGTTGTACCTGTCATGTGTTATGGTTATGGTGACAAGAAGCTGACTAAAACAGAGATTGGTACTGAGAAGTGGTGTTTTGTAGTATGACTAACTTGACCACGTGGTCAGAAGCCTTTGGAGATGGTTTGCAGAAGATATTCAGAAATGTTAGGAAATGCAGATTGGAAAAGCCTTATAATGTTGTCAGTGGAGCTTAATGGGAAATTCTAGAAAGAGCTCAAAAGAGCAGAATAAAGATAGGAGTGTAGATTGTACTCATGAGGGAAATGAGGACTCTATTGGGAATTGGAGCCGAGGCCACCATTAATGTTATATTCTGGTAAAAAAAATTTGTCTGTCTCCCTTTGTACTGAGATTCTGTGTGAGATTAAAATTTAAAATGATGAAATATTTAATCTGGTGGAGAAAATTTCAAGGTAGCACAGCATTCAGTCAGTGGCATGGATATTGTTGGCAGCGTTTAGCCAGGGTTACTGTGAGAATTGGGAGCAGAGAGAAGAGTTAAAGGATTTTCAAAACTTGCCATTTGGCCAGAAAAGTACAAGTAAAGCTGGGGCCAAGGAAGCTGTGCTTGAAGAGATTATAGCCATTAAAGAGATGCTAAATACTTTGTACAGAAACCATAGGAAATATGGCTTTGACGGCATCTCAGGTATTTGCAAGATCACACACACACGCTCCAGGGTACAGAAGAGAAAACCCCTTTGAAAGGAGATCATGAGATCACAATGATGCCCTGCTCACACAGTGGGGCCTAGGAACTCTTTACACCATAATGAGTTGAGCAGATACTCAGAAGCTACTATAGCTATGATGCCAGGGGACCCAGGTATTGTACAAGCTGTCATCCACATGGTATTTGTTCTACAGAAATGTAGGATGCTGAAGTTAAGAGGTCTTGAAGGCTTCCACTAAGATTTCAAAGGCAAGGTCAGGCAAAGCATAGCAGGGTTGGAGTCCTTGTGGGCTGCCACTGAGAGGGCAATGTATGAGTTGTGAAGGTAAAGCCCAAGCTGGAATGGATACCCCAGGAATGAAAAGATATCAGTAACGTAAACTGCTGAAAAAAGCTGCTGGCTGTGGAAACAGACAGGGTAAAAGAGAGCCTGTGTGCCTACAACCACCAAGACCAAAGAAAGAATACCTAAGCCATTCTGAAAGCATATCAGGTAGCCATGTGTCCTAGATGCTGTACACAGTTAGAGGCAGAGTTCCAGGACTAGTTTGTCTAGCTGAGTTTTGGTCTTGCTTTGACCCCAACTGATTTCTGTTTTAGTTAGCCTGTGTCACTGTGTCTAAAACATTATATAAGTAAAACATATAAGTATAATCTGAAGTTTAGATTAGAAATTTAGATTAAACTAAAGCTCAATAAAAAACTTCTTTACTTTCTTATAGATGTATTCTCTATTCTTTATCCTCCCCCTGGCCTCAGCAGAGTACTTTCCCATGAAGCTTGTTTCCTCTTACCTATTTAGTTTCCCAAACTAAGGAAGATTGTAGAAGTGGAGAATCATATGTATGTGAGCTTTACCTAGGGATGAGAATTTGATCGCAACAATCTCAGCCTGTTTTAATATCATAATAGGCCATTGAACCAAAAGCTTTCATTCAGAATTGACAGGGCATGATGATTACCTCATATACTTTCTGGTTTGATGAGCAAAGTAAAGCTCAGAGAAAGGAAATGACTTATGAATAGCTACACATTCAAGTTTTGGCAGAGTTGATACTAGAACTTAGGGCACTGTGTTTTTGGTTTTTGGCTCAGGGTTCCACATCACTAGTTGACTAGTCTAATTTATGGCAGATTTCATCTAAAAATTTGGGATAATTCAAAGAACACAGTACAAGCTCCAAAAGGAAGGAAATTACTTTAGAGAACATGAATCAGGAGAGTGTAAAATTTGCTTGATAGAAAGTATTTATTTAGGACAAAAAATAGGCATATTTAAGAGTCCATGCTTTCTGGCAAAGATTTCAGTTTCTGGAGGGACACATAAGGAGGAAAATGACAATGAATCCTATTTAGCCAGAAAAATCACCAGAAGCAATTGCAGTAATTAATGAGTGACCCACATAATAACCAGATCCTCCTCATAACTAAGCAATAATCTTCTTATACCAAATGACTTTGCCCTTGGCTGAAGAAAGCCACATTGCACCCAGTCAAGCCCTGTCTCAGGGACAGCTGTGCCCTATTATTGACTGATGCAGGGGGTATACAGGTCTACTCCTAATTTAGGACAACTGTCAAGATCTATGCCCACCCCAGAACTGCCTTTTGGACTTTCTGAGGTCTTTGTTCTGTGCCCAGACATACTTCTGTTACTCTGCCTCTGTTTTTCTTGAGAACACTTCCCAATCAACTTTCCATGTGCAAATCAACCCAGGGAACTGGATGTGCATAAAACAGCTTAATGCAAACATTTCCACTTCACACATGGTATCTACTAAAAACAGTTCTTTAGCTGATTAAACAAAGAAACCGTGTGCTTTCCTGAGATATTGCTGCTGAGGTAAGGAGGGCAAACAGTCCATTAAGAAAGAATCAGGTCATCCATGTGTCTCCAAAGTTTCTTAGACTCAAAAATTAGGAATGTTACCAAAAAGGACTTCTCATTCCTCCCTATACAATTTCCAAGAGGATATAGTTCTTAAAAGAAAAAAAAACAAACAGTATGTCTAGACTTATGGACTGAGAGCTACAATATCAGATGACTAGAGTCAGCACTTTGTAGAGATGTTGAAGGGAAGCAAAATTATCCTGAACAACCAACTCACAAAGATTCAGTGGTTAACTACGATAGCAATGACTTATTTGGCATTTATCATATAACTATACTAACTTTCATCTATTTGAACCAAAATAATCTTGAAAATAGCCTGTGGTGTGATATTAACCCAATTTGACAAATAAAGACATAGCGACGATAGCAGATTGCTCTTGGTACACAGCAAGTCGGGGTGAGAAAATTTAGACCTAGAATTCTCAATTTCAACTCCAAAGGTCTGAACTTTACCCTAATGCCACTTATTCATGCTATTTTCATACAAGTGTACTCTTGTTCATGAGCAAAACAACATGTAGAGTTAGTGATAATGTTCTTAAAATAAGATGTGAGCATCACCAAGCCATCAGAATGAATTAAGGTCCACAGAAGGTCATCCGAGATCTAGTGAAAGCTTTTCATCAGCTTCTTAGTGAAAGGAGCTGGGGCTGACAGCAATGGTCTACAGTTATCATTTATTATACTTCTGGCTGCCATGGAGTCAATTGTTATTATATAATTCATGTTCAGCTGTCCACAGCAAGCCTTCCAAGTTGTTTACACTGAATTTCTAGATTAAAAATTCCCTTTAGTAATTATTGATGCATATTTGAAAAGGTTCTACCTCATCTAGTTGAAGAATAGATCTGAGGGAGCAAGATCAGAAAAATAACACCCCATCTTAATTAAGCTTTTAAAATTTTTGTTTTTTTAGTATTTGATATGCTATAAAGGTTCTGCAACCCACCATTCTCACCAAAAGAGAAATGTAGGAAATGAACAACTCTTGTCTAAGCATTCCAAAACAAGGAAGCTGGGAGCAGAGGCACATATGTAATACCATCTGCTTGGGAGGCTGAGGCAAGGGGATCATGGGTTCAAAGCCAGCTTCAGCAATTTAGCAAGGCTCTACGCAACTTAGTGAGACCCTGTCTCAAAATAAAAAATAAAAAGGGCAGGGGATGTGGCTCAGTGGTTAAGTGTGCCTGGGCTTAATCCTTAATACAAAAAAAAAAAAAAAAAAGGAGGAGGAAAAGCTGAGAAAGTCTCTTATTTTTCCACTCTGAACACAAAGGAGGCTACTTCCCATTCAGAGATGAACTATCCACACCAAGTAAGGTAAATGTTAAGTATGAATTCAATTAGTTGTTGTTTTTTTTTTTTTTTTTTACATGAAGGCACATATACTATATTATATGAGGTACAGAGTAAAGCTTGAACATTTTTGTATTGGTTTTATTTTACTCTTATATTTTTATGTATGGAATTGTCACACAATTATAATTCATAATGAAGAAAGATTCTATAACTTATTGGATTTAAAAATGGGAAAAGAAGTAAAATATATTGCCCAGATGTGCATATAGGGTAATTTCTAAGTAAATGCATGTTGGAATTATTCTAAGAAAGGACATTTTGTTTTACACTCTTGAATTAAGTTAGGAAATTTCATTTGCTTAGAACTATTGCTTTAATTCCAGGTCCTTTTTGTCTTTAAGAACATCACTTATAGGCATATGTTGAAAGCAGGTGCTTCCTGGTTTGTGACATACTCTGCATTATTCACTGAGTACAGAGAACCATGACCTCTTCTGTAGTCTCCCAGAGATGCACACCCAAGGAAAGATGAGATAACAAGTTTCTCTATGATTGAAACAAAAACTTTGATCTCAGGAATTGTGTTATCTGGTATTTTTTAGGATCCATAATTTAAAAAAAAATAATTTCCAATGAATTAATAATGGCTTGAGACTCAACACGCGGTAGCAATTTTCACCACTGAGGTTGTTTCTTTTATAGTCACACTTGATTAGTATTTGAAATGTGGAGGAATTGCAATATGCATGGTTTTCAAAGTCCTTTACAGAATTTCATTTTTATCACTCGGAGAGAGTCAATGAAAAGGTAATAAGAAAAGCTCTATGGGATATTTTTATAGGAGTGTCAGAAGCCAGTAAGCTAACTACATGAAAGAACTCAGATTGTACAGACAGAGTTTGGAGCAGAAACACTTCAGAGACTTTATATCTAGTATTTTGACTTTTACATGTCCTTGGAGAAAAAAGTGTGCTAGCTACAAAACCAAATAAGGAGGGAAAGGAACAAACTAGATGCTTAACAATAATTACAGTTTCAATTTTCCTTCAAACTAAATGTGAAGTTTCAAAGATACAGTGTAATAGAAACTGAGCTGGTTTGGTGTATCTAAAATATTGCCAGAAATGAAAATTCTTATTTCCTTGCTAACTCATCTCAAATTTCCACCATATGGAAGTGAGTCTGGGTAGCTTAATTGAATGCTATTAACTTCACAAGTCCATTTGCTTTTGTTTTTCCCTCAGTACACAGAAAGAATATCAGATCATCATCACTATAAACTAAACCATCATAATTCAAGTCTGTATTAGATTTCTTATCTGATGCTTTCTAAGATTAAAGAAAACTCAATTATTATAACCTCTTTTCAAGGCAAGAATTTTTCTTTTTCATTCTTCTAGTAAAGATGTCAAATTATTATTTTCATGACAATATAAGCAATCTTAAAAGAAAATACTTCCTTGGAAACAAAAAAAAAACATAAATGAGGGGGAAAAACTGGTAGTAGAAAACAATGAAGAGTCTCATCATTATTGTGAGTGTGTAATATCATGCTGCACTTAAAACTTCAATGAGATTTTTCAGGGCAAGGAAGTCACTTTGGCTAAGCCATCTATTCCAAACAAAATGGTAGGAACAATCTGCATATTGTGTGTCTTTCTCATGTGGGCAGTTGAAATCACTATCCTGTAACTTAACTGACCTGTATCAACATTGGCGCTTACTCCTGCAGTGGCCCCTGCTTGCTCATCTCTCTCTCCTCATCAGCAAAATCATTCTGACAACCAACTGGTACTCTTGAATCCAGGCCAGTTTGATTTGAGTGAAGTTTCTTGGACACGTCTACATGGCGACTCTGAAATGACACAGGCCAGAGTGATTGATTTCACAAATAAATTATCAGTCCAAAATAAGTGTTTCCCAGAGATATGACAAGGATAAACATTTATCATATGGTAAGTCATTTCTGTATGCCTCAAAGAGAATATTCTATATGTCAAAGCAAGTTATAAATTACAAGTTCCTCAATATATTTTGATAATTTAAATGTAGACTTTTTAAGGCCATCTAAGTGACTAGAACAAGAAGTTGGGCACACAAAAGCATCTTCAAAGATTTTGTATATGTTACTTTTTTCCTTGTGAAGCTTAGAAAATATTTTTAATTTAGAGCATTTTAACCAGTTTTATTTTTATCACTAAATAATCCAGAACTTATGTATCACATATTGTTTAATGTAGAGTAGGTGTCATTTCTGTACTATCTGTACTCTTTACATAAAATATAACATCCATTCCAAATTTACACATATTTTTATCAGCATCTTGAAAAGCTGACAAACTCTTCTACTCAATTTAAGAATCATAATTTATTGTACAAATGAATTATTAAGGCATAGTATCAATGGTCCCTATAACTCATCTCACACATAGGGGATATCATAGTGCTTGATATTCTACTGACACATTTTATACTTAAAAAGAATCATCAGATAGGAAGACCTAAATAAGAAATTAAGCTGAGGAACTTTGATTCGTACCCAAATTCAGACTAGAAGTTTATCAGTTTGAATGTGATTACAAAATATTTGAAGATTCATAATCAAAATTAGCCAATCAATTTTGGCCATCCACATTATTTTGTCTCACTGAAGGATAGAATAATGAGCAACTTTTCTCTAAAGTTCCTTCTACAGACTAGTATAGCATTAAATTAATTAAAGATTGATTTTATAAAATCAAAGGCTTTTAAAGCTTGGAAAGGGCAAATAAGGAAATTAGAGTTCAGTGTGATTAAATAATTCACCCATATTAGCGAAATGAATAGTGTCAAGCCTCAGGGATTTGTCTCCTGACCCTTAGTATAGTTCTTTTTGTCATCCTACGATTGATCTGCTCAGCTTTTCCATGCAGGGGACTGGTTGCACTGATGTGCCCAATTCTCTTGTCTGTATCCACGTCTTTTACATGAAATTTTGCAGAGCCACTCAACTCTGAGATTTTCTCTTGTCCATTGGCTTCTTCTGGTCTAACAGAATAGTGACAGAAATTACGGCTTAAGAGATGCTTGCAGAATTTGTTTTGCTCATGCTTGTACTTCACTAGGCCATCAGAGCATGTAATGTGTAGACTAGCCTGCTGGAGGTTGAGCATGAGATGGAGCAGAGTAGGGTTATCAGTTGCCCAAGGTGAAGCAACCAACAGTCAGAGGAGCCTAGGCAGTTTGAAACCCATCTTGAAAATCAGGATCAAGTCTTGTTACCCTGGTGTTGAAGATCCTGTTACCCTGGTGTTGAAGATTGAACACCTGAGAAATGCTGAGGCAAGAGCAAAAAGTTTCATTTAAAGAAAAGAAGAGAGTGAGAGGGAAAGGAGGAGGGTAGGGAGAGAGACATTCCTCTGGAGAAGTGGGGGTCCAGAGCTGGTGCCCGAGAGAGTAGGGTATCTTGCCCCTTTTATAGATTTCAGATTTCCTTTCTTCTCATGCCCCCTCCTCCCATCCCACCTTCCTGGTGACCAAAAGGGCAGGAAGAAAGCCAATCAGGGGATACCTCTCCCTGTTTCCCATATCTGCCCAAAAAGGCAGGAAAGGAGATGCCAAAGGGGTATTCATTAACAACTCCTTGCTGGGAGGAACAATTCCCTAGAGGCGGGTGACTTTGGTAAAAGGTAAGGAGGAGGGGAAAGTGTTCTAGGGGTATTAGCATTCCATTTCCTTTGGAACTAGCCAGTTTCTTCCTTGACCTGACCCATCATCTATCTACACTGACTGCCTGTCCTTTATTCTTAACTGAAGCAAAACCGGTCCAGTTCACCTGAAACCAGCTCAGTTTGACTAAACTTCACAACCTTATAAACTAAGTGTAATTTAGGTTTGTATGCCATTAAGTCTTTTTGGTGGCCATCCAGGATTTTGTGGTGGTAGATAATTGGTGCTTTCAATAACCAATTATCTATAGACACTGGGTGTGATATGAGAACACAAATATAAAAGTGACCTAGTTTCAGACTCTAATTTGTTCAAATAAATTTTTTAAATTGTTTGAGCAGAGAATTAAAATAAGAGTGTGGTAAATCATTTGTACATAATTCCCAAATTCTTTTTCTAATGATAATGTATCCTAGTGATATTACCAGGGCAAGTCAGAAAATCAGAGTTTGAACATCGATATTAACTAGAATTAAACCACCACACTTGATTACATTTGACTTATCCACAGCCAGCAAAAAAGTCCACCAGCCAGTATAAATTTTCAAATTTATTGTCAGGCATATATTATCACACAAATTTTGGATAAAAGTGGATTCGACCAACGTGTAAGTATCCTTCTGGATCTTGAATTAGATATCTTTGGAAAATATATTAGTTTCAAGTTATTAGGTATTAAATCATAGTTTCTCAGTATTGAGAAATAAACTAAAGAAGGAATGTATTTATAATGACTTTTCAAATCAAATTCAAGTAATAACATTACAACATTGAGGGAAAATCTAACAGTTCATTATGTGTCTTACACTCCAGAAAACGATGAAGAAATGCTGAATTTGAAAAAATTCTTAAACTTAATCCTTGTCATGAAAGCCTGATGAGAAAAAAAAAAACAAAAAACACTTGATCAGAATGGGTCAATTATTACAAAGGTCCTGTTTCTTTGTCAGACTGGACATTTTAAAAAGATATTAGTGTTTCAGACATTAACAACTCCTCTTTGCTGGAGGCAGTCCTCATACTGGAGTCTGTTAGTGAAGCCCTATCAGATTGTCCAGTCTTTCCTTGGCTATTTGTATTATATCCAGGCTCCTGGGACCTAAAGGGAGGCAGCTGTCTCTCAAGCTACTAACCCTTTCACATTTTTTCATCTTGTTTACCTCCTCAGCACCTCCTTCCACTTGCCTGCATCTCCATATCATACTGAAACATTTATTTTCTGCTACAAATTCTCTTAGTGCTCCATTCTTCATTGCTCTGTGCCTTTCATTAACTCCCAACTCCCTCCCTTCTCTCACCTCTTTCCTTAATGCTTGAATTCTTCCACTGTGTCTTTAGAACTTTGTCCCATGGTTTTCAAACTTCACGACTATTCCACTTTCAGAATATTGTCTTTATCTTCTTACCTCGACTAAACCCCTGTTCTCCATTGAAGACATCACTTGTCTTGCAAGTGAGGATGACTACTTATTTTTCTACATCCCAGTTATCCACAGGTTCATGCTCTCCTTGTCCTGAGTGCTAGCCATTGCATCCTCACCTCCTTGCTGCTTTGATATTCCCACAATGTGAGTCAGCTTTCCTTACAGTGACAAAATACCTGAGAGAATCAGGTATAAAGAGAAAAATGTTTATTTGGGATCACAGTTTTGGAGGTTTCTGTCTGTGATCAAATGGCCCTGTTGTTTTTTGGGCCTGTGGGTCAGAAGCATATCATGGCAAAAGGGCAAGGAAGAGGAAGCCTATTAACCTTATGGTCCAGACAAAAAATAGAGAAAAAGAGACTGGCATCCTATAATCCCCTTTGAGAGCATGTCTTCATGATCTGAATGTCTTCATGATCTAAAAGTTCCCACTAGGTTTCAGTTCTTAAATGTTCCCACCACTTTCCAATGGCACCAAACTGAGGACCAAATCTCGGCTCAACCCATGAGCCTTTATGAAGACATTCAATACCCAAATTATAGTACCCACCCTCTAGCTGTGCTCCATCTCTCTTCTTGTTGGTATCATCTGTCTACTAATTTCTTGTCATCATGCATCTTTCATAAAAACACTTCAGCAACTGCATTATTGCTGTCCTTTTCAGCTTCAGTATAGCCATAATTCTAAATGACATCCACATATATATAAGTATCCCTTTCAGTACTCCAATTGGATCTCCTTACTACAAATGAACTTTTAATTTCTTTATCTCAGCCTTCTACTCCCATAGTCACATTTAAAATTTTCATCACCTTAAATGTTTCTAACCCCCAAATTACCAAGTGTCCATCTCCTATTCTCTTATTTTCTCAACTCCAAACAAGTATCTTATCTCTAAGACAACTTTGTTCATGAGTTCATTGGGACCTGAGATCCACTGATCCCTCTGCATTCTCCATATACTCTCCCTTCCCCCCTTTCTTCTCTATCCAACATCCATTCCAGTTCAAAAACTTCAATTTTGCCTATAACTTGTCAGACTTTGTCTTGTTCTGCTGCAGCAGCATCTGACATGTATAGTTGCTCCCTTTCATTGGCTTCTGATGTTCTTCCTATCACTCTGAGTACCCATTATCCTTTGCTGGACCAATCTCTTTTATCCAAATATTGAGTGTTAGGTATTCTCCAGGTGTTGTTATTGACCTAGTTTTCCTTTTATCTTCCCTAGGAAAATTCAACAACCTCATGGTTTAATTAATCATCTACATGTTTATGACTCTAGAGTGAGGATTTCCACTATTATGAAATAGGATGAGGGTGATATGGACTTGTATGTCATAGTAAATATTCTGGACTCCAATTTTAATATCCTTTCCATTCCACAATCCCACCTCTATTCCTTCTTATCTAAAAGTTTGGGTATTCATTTTCCTGGAATATTCTTCAACTCTCCCCCCTTAATTTTACTAAATCTTGAGTTCTTGCAAGTTTTCCCTTATCTTATCAATTTTAGGCAGGACTCTATTTTCTATTTGAGAACCTTGTACTTCTACTGTGATGAAATTTTCACAATTACAATCAAATAATACCTGGTTTAATGTTTAATATATCTATCCCTAATTAAAATATAAACACCTCCTGAACTTAAAGACTGTGCCTAACCTGTCCACTGTCCTCAGTTTTTATTTCAGTCTCTTAACAATTATGGTTTTTAAATGTCTACTCATTAAATAAAAGGAAAAATTCATGAATCATATGTGAAATTCACTTCTATGATGCATTTTTAACCATTTATCAGTGACTGCTATGTAGTCACATGTTATACACAAAACCAAACTTGTGTTATATTCAAAAAGCATTCCTAAAAGTACTACTTATTATATAGACGAAAGGCCTGTGTTTTAACATGTTTTATCTGTAAAAATACATATTTAAATCCTGTGCTTTTTAATAAACTTATTACTGTAATCATCACAAACACTATAATTATATAGTGCTCCATATATCTTTGATTCAAATTAGATTGACCAACTATCAATGGCAGTTATAAATCACAATAATTATGATGTTAGAAAAAGTGAGAATTAAGAACTAAGAATGTTCACACAGTAGCCCTAGACATGAGAAAGTGTCCTGACAACAACTGAAGAAATAAAACTCTCTATCAGTCACTGGTTTAATGTCAAGTCTTCAATCTGCAAGTAGAGTCCAAAGGAAATTGATAAAATTAAAATATGTACAAAGAGAATTGGCTTTTGCAATCACTCTATAGTTGTACTTCAAAATTGAATCCTGTATAATTTTCATTTAACTAGTCATCAGAAATGAGTTTTTAGGGTCTTGTCTGTTAATATAAAATGGCTATTATTTTCATGTTATTATTGGCTTATAGTTTCCATGTTGTTTTGGTATTCCCTTTGAATAACAATCCAACTACAAAGTACTAAATATATGTCTCACGAACAATGAAAGGAACAAATGAACATTGCCTCCCAAAATATATTAATCCATATACCCTTTAGAAAGAATCAAAGGATTTCTCCAAATCTTATACCTAAGGTAATTTTGTTGGATAAAATCATCCTTTTTCAAACAATTTTTTTTTTGAGATTCCTAGTTCACGATGGTATTCTTCGTGCCTCTTTTCCCCAAAGGCCACAGGCTTGCTTTTCCTGAGAGAGCTCTGCAGGACCTGTCTTGGGCAGGGATGAAATATAGTTCATATTTAAAATAACATGAAGTAACCCAGATAATGTGCATTCCTTTTTACTTTGTGAAAATGCAATCATCTTCTAAAGGACTAAAAAAAGGAACCTCCTTCTTTACTTATATAAACAACTGTTCTGTTCCACGGCCTGTACTTTTTCACTTCAGAAAGTAAATTTAAGTGATACTTCAGAAGAAATTTCAAATGGTATTTGAAGACATTTTTCATTAACTTTCTTTCTGAGAACTAACTTTGATTTAAAACAAAAACAACAGCAATAATTCAGAGACTATACATTACATTAAAATAAAGGAGGATCAAAAACGAGTCATAAGTAATATAGGCTTGTTGTACATATTCGAACTATCATTCCAGAAGAAAATGCAGTCCTTTATATAATGTGTCTTCCCTGTGTAAGAGGTGGTCTCTTTTGTTGCTGTTATATGGTTGAATTACCATAAATAATTTAATAATTTATAATACCATTGAGTTGGTTTAAAAGAAAAAAGAAAAAATCTAATGAGCATATGCAATTATGTGTCATTTATCTTCCACTGTCTTTCTACATATGTATTGTGTATTCTCGATTGTTATATGGTTGAATCACTATAATAACTTATAAGACCATTGAGCTGGTTAAAAAGAAAAAAAAATCTAATGAGCACATGCAATTATGTGTCATTTATCTTCCACTGTCTTTCTACATATGTATGTGTTTGTTCTATATTGTTATATGGTTGAATCACCATAAATAATTTACAAGATTAGCAAGTGATTTATAAGAAAACAAGAAATTTCTCAGTGTGCATTATAAAGATCCAATTTAATGGAGGCTAATCTTTGGGATTTTTTGAGTTAAGTATTTAAACAAGCAAGAATGTAAACTGTGAAAAGTAATCTAAATCTGATCATCCATAAAGTTCTCTCTTTCAGACAATATTCTTAGGTTTCATATAATTATCCATATATACTCTTAAACTGTCTTCTTTGCACAGAACAAATAATTCTTTACATCAATTAAAAGACAGTGCTTTGGAGCTTGCTCCACCACATTCCAAAGGCGTCTCTTGACGCCTCTCCTATTCTCTGCAGCCTTATGTTGTTTTTAGGGTTTTTGTTCAGGTCTCACTTTCAGGTCTCACTTCATCAGCACATTGGAATCATAGCCACTTCTGTCCTTCTCCCAGAGCTTCAGGATGTGGGCCCTCCCACATGAAATTCCTTGCTGATACCATTCACCCTCTTCAGGCAGTGTTCCTCACCCACTAACTGTGAATATCTTCAAATGGGCCTTGCTGGTTGGAATCTGATAGTGGATCAGGGACTTCCCCCAGAAGTCACAGGCACATGTGCTTGGATACTAGACATCTTTGGGCCCAATTGTAGTTTCCAAATGGTACCGACCTGTCTCTTTCCTGCTTATTCCAAATATCAGCGGAAAGTCAGACATATGAAAAAGTGGAGGTTTCTATTTGCCCTGTCCTTTTCCTTGGGTCAGAGAAGTGGCAATAGGTCTATCAAAAAGAAAGATGCTTGGGTAGGGGAAGCTGCAGAGCAAGGTAGTGAGTCAATAAGATCCTCTGGCATCTCTCCCGACAGATACACTAGGTCACACATCTATTCTTGCACCAAACTACATTCACAAGGGCTGAGGATATCAGGTGAGAGACCACTGTGCCTGCTTTTAGTGTAACAAATGTATTGAAGAAGCCAAGGAAGAAAAAGTTGCCTCATCACTCCTCTCCCAACTCCAAGCAGCCCAGTTTGAAGAAAGGCATCTTCCTTGGGAGCTATGGGAAAGAGAATTAAGTCAGAGTCTTAGACCTGAGGCCTAGTACCAGGCCCATGGTGGAGAAATCTAGTGCGGAAAAAGTCTTATAACCAGGCCAATATTTGTAGCCTAAGCCACTGGAATTGTCTTACTCTGGATTATTGACTGCTTCTAACACCCTTCCCCCAAACTTAGATGTCAGAGTGAGGCATGTGCTGCTGTTGGGGAGCAGAGCACAAAAGCCAACATAGGGCTTTGTCTCAGAGTCAAGGGTCAAGCCCAACACGGTGAGACCCAGCATCTGACACAAAATGGAAGTAACCACGTAAGGAGGCCAGAATTCACAAAGCTTTGAGACTGGTTTGGCATCAGGTACAGACCTATGCACTGGCAAGAAAACACAAGGTTTGATGAAGTAGGAGCAGACCTAGAACAAACCCACTTACCTCTTGAGACTATGCAAGCTTCTGTGGCTGAGACTCATGTACAGCTCAAGTTAGCATCAACTTTCATTGTACAGATGGAATGTCTCCACCACCATCTCCAACCTCATGCAACATAGCTGTTGAAGCCTAACTTTGGGCATATCCTCACAGCCTCTAGCCCTAGTTCTGCCTGTGGATGGGGCCTCTAGAACAGCTCCAGTGTCAGGGAGAGATACATAGTCCAAATATAATTCTAGTCCAGTTATCATCACCTGTGGCTGGTTTCAGTAGTCTTGGGCCATGAGTCCATATTAGAAACAGACAGCCTAAAGAAGGATGGCCCTTGGTTCTAATTCAATGCTGCACTGGTGTTGATGGGCTGTGGGCTCAGGTTGTAACATACTTGGCAGTTTCAGCATCCATAGATGTAACATAGACGCTTAGGTTTGGTGTATTCACAGTGACTCAATTCAGATCTACGCCAAAGCCCACAGTATCTGACCACAGGCCAGTAACTACAGACGTGGCATTTGGGCCAATGGTGACCCCAGAGGGAGGCTTATATGGACAGAATATTATCTCTAAGTACTCTCCTATGTATTTCTGAACAATACGCCAACAGTGTATTTGGAACTAACCTAGAGTTGAATATCCTTCTGGGGCTGAAGTAGTGGCAACATACTGTTATGGCTTGGATGTGGGCAGCCCCCAAAAGCTCACAGTGAGACAATGCAAGAAGGTTCAGAGAAGAAATGATTGGGTTAAAAGAGTCTTAATCAGTGAATTAATCCCCTGATAGGCATTTACTGAGTGGTAACTGAAGTAGTAGGGCGTTGCTGGAGGAGATGAGAATTAGGGCATGGCTTTGGTGTATATATTTGTATCTGGAGAATGGAATCTATCTCTCTCTGCTTCTTGATCACTATGATGGGAACTGCTTTCCTCTGCCACCCTCTCCCACCATGATGTTCAGTCTCACCTCAAGCCCCAAGGAATGGAGCCAGCCTTCTATGAACTAAGACTTCTAAAACCGCAAGCCCTCAAATACACTTTTCCTCCTTTAAAATTGTTCCAGTCAGATCCTTTAGTCATAGCGGCAAAAAAGCTAACTAAAACACATACTAAAAGCTAACTCCTGGACCTTGGTGACATCTGGTGCTGAAATACTGGAAGTGACAACAGTATCAATGATAATAGGCATCTTTCTCAGAATTTATGTGAGCATGGGATGCAAGAGTGTTTCCATATACACGACTCAATAAATGTAACACACCATATCAACAGAGTGAGGAGCAAAAGCCACATGTTGATCTCAATTGATTCAGAAAGTAATTCAATAAAATCCAACATTCCTACAGGATAAAAATGCTGAACAAATCCACAAATAAAGAACATATCTCAACATAACAAATTCCATTTATATGAAGCCAATAACTAACATTATATTGAATGGGAAAACTGAAAGCTTTCTAAGATCCAGAATAAGACCAGAATACCACTTTCACTACTTTTGTTCAACATAGTGCTGGAATTCCTAGGAAGATCAATTAGGCAAGAGAAAGAAATGAAGGACATGTAAATTGGAAAACAAGTCCAATTGACACTGTTTGCAGAGGACATGATCTTTGATATTAGAAACCCCTCACACTGCTACAAAAGTCTGTTAATACCAAAAAATGTTTCCGGCGAAGTTGCAGCATACAAAATCAATATAAAAAAAATTAGTAGTGTTGTTAACAATAGAAAATCAAGGAAATAAGATACAAATAGAAATAAGATAGAAATCAAGGAAATAATCCACAAGAAAATAATACCTTAGAAACAAATTTAACCAAAGAGGTAAAAGTAAAAATTATAGAGCACTTATGAAAGAAATTAAAGAGAACACAAAAGTGGAAAGATATCCTATTTTTATGGATTGGATGAATCAATACTGTTAAGATGTCCACACTATCCAAAGAAATTTATAGATTTAATGAAATTTCTATCAAAATACCAATGTCATTCTCCACAGAGCTGGAAAAAACAATACTGAAATTTATGTGGAACCACAAAATAACCCAAATGGCCAAAATCCTGGAGCAAAATAAGCAAAGCAGGAGGCATTATACTGTCTACCTTGAAAACATACTACAAGGCAATAGTCATTAAAACAGCATGTCACTGGCATAAAAACAGACATATGGACCACTGGAACCGAGAAGGGAACCTAGGAATAACTCCACATTATCTATAGCCAATTGATTCTTGACAAAGATGCTACAAACACACATCAGAGAAAGGACAGTATTTTCAGTAAATGGTACTTGAAAAATTGGATATACTCATACAGAAGAATGAAACCAGATGTCAGTTATAAAGATCAACTCAAAATGGATTACAGATTTTAAAAAGGTAAGACCTGAAACAATATAACTACTAGAAGAAAACATATGGGAAATTCTTGAGGACATTCAAATGGACAAGTAGTTTTTTGGCAACAGCATAGGAAACAAAAACAAAAATAGACAAATGGTATTACATCAAGCTAAAAAGCTTCTGCACAGCAAACGAAATAAACAAGGCAGTGCAGAGACCACCCAAAAATAATGAATGAATGTAGAGACCACCAAAAACTTCAAAAATTATTAAAAAATGATGCCTCCATCTGTTTCTCTGATAAGAGATGACAGCCTCATATTGCAATCCTTCAAGGACATTCGTTTTCTTCTAGACTGGCTAGGACTAAATTCAAAAAAAAAATTTCTCCTAGGATTGAGAATCTTATCACGTATCATCTATCAAAAATCTTACCATGTTCTCTGGGAAAGAAGTCCTTCGTTTACTATTAAGACTATTTAAAATTTTTACTTTCAAGGACATATTTTAAGAACACATTATATATTCAAATAACATATTGCCAGTACTCATATTTCACTTACATAGTTCAACTGCATCTTCTATTTTCCTTGTTGAAACTGGGAAGAGGATAATTTGATTCCTAGAATTTCTATGATTTTTATTTAATGTTGATTTCATTACCCTCTTAGGAAAAATTCTAGCTCATGGATGCAGGAAAAATTAATATAATCATACACTTTTTCTGATAAAAAGTTTAATATTTTTTACCTATGGTACTCTGGTGGAGACTTCACCACCTTCTATTAAGCTCAATTAATTCTCCTTCTTACTCTAATGCTCTAAGAATTTAACCAAATATGAAATGGGCATTTGAAGTAAATGTTTACTCAAGACATTTTTTTAATGAAGCCTCAACATTTAACTAATTTAGACATTGTTATTATAATTGTTTTCATAAAGGAGATACACAAGAAATCCTGCTGCCTTCAAAAACAGCCCCATCACTCCAGATAGTGGAGAAGCATAACAAAGAATTTGCTGTTTTAGAGGTAAACTGTCAAATGCCTTCCCTGTCAAATACCAAGGTCAGCTTGCTTTAAATGTTGATATTATGAAAACTGGAGTAACTCTTTGTGCATAGATAAATCTTCCTTTTTCCTTATTTTGCCTTCCAGCAAATATAAAAGTAATTAATTTGCATGGTTATTGTTATAACTTTAACAGCTCCTGTTTTAATGGGAAAATCATAACTCTCAAATTCCGTGAGGGTAATCTGTGGCCAAAGGGCAGAAAAATAATCTTATTTTGAATTAAAGAAACAGGAATTACAATGTAATAAACATACCACATTTTTTGGTCAGATTAGTTTTTGTTGGAATTAATTTTGAATTAAGGGGCATAAGAATAGCATTCAAGCAGTCTCCAAAAAGCAATGCTTGCTGCAGATGGCAGATGGGAACTGTGGTATGCTATATAGCAGGTCTGTATCCAGGAAAATTATTCTAAATTTATTTATGAAAAATAATATTTTAAATAATTTTAACCGTCTTTATATTAACATATCACCTTTCACATGAGTTCAGCAAGTATACATCCTAGCAACTTGATTTAAAACATTGCCATGTTGTTATTCAGACCAGAAACAATTTAAAAATTTTTGAAATTTGTTTTAATCAGTTATACATGACAGTGGATGCATTTGTGCACTTTGATATATCATACATAAATGGAGTATAATTTCTCATTTTTCTGATGGTATATGTTGTAAATATGCATCGGTCATACAGTTGTATATGTATGTAAGTTAGAAACAATTGTGATAAATATGAGTCATCTTAATATTTCTTTGAGCATTTGGGTTGTATGACATATTAAAGCATACTTGCCACTAAGTGTTGCTAACATATAAAAAGCGAAATTGGACATGGTGGTACATACCAGTAATCTCAGCTACTTGGGAGGCTGAGGCACAATGATTACAAGTTCAAGGTCAGCCTGTGTAACATGGATGTATCTCACTGGTAGATTACTTTCCTAGCATGCTATAGCATATCTACACACACACACATACACACACACACACACACACACACACAGAGAGAGAGAGAGAGAGAGAGAGAGAGAGAGAGGAAGTTTAAAAATAAATTGAATTTAAGGTGAAAAATTTTAAAAATAAAATAAAATAAAAATAAAAAAAGAATCAAACATAGATCCCTGAGTCAGAAAAGGTCAGAAAAACAGCTTTTATGGGAAAGGGTTTCAAAGAAATGTCAGGGTTCAACTGAGGTGAGGAGTGGGAGAGCAGATTTCAAGGATCTCTTTCTATGTTTGGCTCTGTTCACAGAAGCCTGATACACACACACACACACACACACACACACACTCATAATGCCCTCTTCAGCTCACGTCTCCCCTTTCCCATTCCTTTCCCAATATGGCATCAAATAATCCTAATATTCACGTGCCTATTTGGTTTTTTTCTTCATCTTTTTTAACTTCTTATAAGTACAATCAAGACTTGCGCTTTATTGTCTCTCAGAAGTTCTCCATCCTCAAGATCTTGGGTTTTAGCATACTTCTGTGCTCACACTTGGTGCTACTCACCCTGCTCTTTCCTCTCATTCTTCAATTCATTTTGTTCAATGGGTCTCCTTGTCTCTCCGTCCCCGAGTAAAGTCAAGGGGTCCTTAGAATCTGTATGCTATCAGCTGGCTTTCTGTGGTTACGAGAGCTTCACTTTCCATTCTACTTGCTTTATCAGTCCCTAAAAATTTCATTCTCTTTTCTCAGCCATCCTAGGAAGTCTTTAAAGTTTGCAAGAGGAGAGGTTTTATAGCTTGCAGTCTGTTTCCAGAAACAAAGGCACATAATATTGGAAATATTCCAAATGAGCATCCTCAATACATTTGCTATAGGATGGCTCTTTTTCTACAGTTATTTTTGTCATATTTTAATTAAACAGTCAGCCCAAATGTGTTTGTGTATATTTCTGGCTACTGGCAAACACTTATCACAGACTAGGTAAGCAAATTTATTAAATAAATCTTAATACAAGTGCACCCTTAATTTAGAAAAAAGTGTTTTGTCAGGAGATAATCAGTAAATATTTAAATAGAAAGAGTGGCAATCTTTCACCACGTCACACAGTATCATGAGGATTTCTGCTGTTTTATACTTTTGTTTTTATACATTAACCACATCCAGAGTATCCTGCTGAACTTTGTCAGCTCCTGGTAACAATTTTTTTGCTGTTGTAACTAGTTTATAAAGACATTGGGAAAGCACTTCATAGGTAGATTCATCTCTTTAGAGTTCCTTTAGGATCACCTTTAAAAATTCTAGGCAATGCAGGTAGCTCTATCAGTGGTTATATTTATTCAGTTCATTCATAAAACAATGCTTTCACTAATGAAGTCATTTAAGGGTAGAATAATGTCTTACTGCATAAAAGTACTCTATGTATTTCATTACTGAAACACAACCTAGCAACTATAATGAATGGATGTCAGACAAAAAAATCTGATCTCTCATGTGACTTTATAGAAAAATTCCCTCACTTAGTTATTTTTTTCATACAAATAGTAACAGCTAACATTTGAGCATAGCAAGTGTCAAGCACTCTCTAAACCCATCACATGTATTAGCATATTGAAATATTCAGCATTTTTTTCTAAGCATCTTCCAAGAGTATTTAAAAGATGGTTTTAGTTTGTTACCATATCACTTCTTTTTATCGTTTTAACTATTTTTAGCAAGAAGCAGTAGTCTCAGTATCTTTTTCTTCATCACTATTAAAAATACTCCAAACAGTTAACATTAATTTTAGTGAATTTTAAATGTAATGACACACTGGATTGAGTTTAACAATTGTAAATGGTACTGGAAAATTATAGATAATTATCTTCCTATACTTATTGCTTAGTTTTAAAATATATTCTTAATCATGATAGCTTCATTTTCTCAGTGAATAATATTGCATAATACAGAATAAAATATGGTGAAGTTCATTGTTACTCAGTGTGTTTGTAAATCTTCATTTTCATCTTCTTTATAATTACAAAGTTTTGGCTGACATCTTGATGAGCATGATTGGTTCATCTTTGTTCCCTCCTAACGTGGCTGATGGAGAAATATTAGAGGTGTGAAAACTGTCAGTTCTATTTTTTTAACAACTGTTTTCTTTTTTCTACATTATAAGTATAATAATATAATAATATGTTTACCATAGTATGCAATACTTAGAGAGAAATGCACGAAAAAGGGACATAGCTCAATAACTTCATACAAATTAAATGTACTTATGCAACAGTTGCCCAGATCTGAAAAGAGAATATTAATAGCCCCCAGATCTCCTTAATGGCTCAACTCAGGTGCACTTAGGATCACTTTTAAAACTCCAGACAATGCAGCTACTCTGTTGGTGGTTGTATTTAACCCCTGTTCTGATACTTAATATCATAACTTAGTTTGCATTCCTATTTGACAACTTTGTCCATTTTGAATCATTTAGTGTACTCCATTTTGTTTTGGGCTTCTCTCTTTATATCTACAACATACAGAATATTAATTATACTGTACATATTTGTCTATTCTACTATTGAAGGGTATTTGAGTAATTTTGAATTTTTAGCTACCATAAATGATGCTGCTGTGAATATTCTTGTATGTGTCTTTTTTTGCACAGTTCTATTGAGCTGACATATGCACAATTTTCTATAGACATGTAATGGCTGAGTCATAGAGTATGTATATGCCCACCTATAGTAGATCCTGCAAATAATATTTTCCCAGAAAATATACTCTAACCAGGAGTAAATGGTGTTACAGGATCTCCAAATCCTCACTAAGACTTGGTACTGTCAGTCTACTTAAAAATTCCAGTGATTCTGAGATGCTGGTATTATGTCACTGTGGTTTTCATTTGCATCTCCCAGAGAACTAAATTCTAAAAGAACTAAAGAGAGTAAATTGTTTTTCATTGTTATGTTGGTCATTGACAGTATTTCTTGTGTATACCTGAATGGATGCTTTGTGAAGTAACTATCCCAATGTTTTCCCCATTTTCTCTATTGTACAGTCTGTACTTTTGTTATTGATTGATAAAAGTTCTTTATATATTGTGAATACAAGTTCTTTTTAGTATCCCTTACCTATTTGCAAGTAGCTTCCTGTATCTTGCCTTTTCACTGTCTAAATGGTATGTCTAGTTTTAATGGTGTCTTTAATCTATAGGCTATTCACAGTAATTTTTAAAATACTTGTCCATTTTTAAAGGTTTAGTTTTGTTTAAACTAGAAAATATAATTTTCAAACAACTGTGTTCATTTGGATCTGTAGTAAAATATAATTCCTTGAAATCAAGGGTATCGCTGTGTCCTCCTAATTGCGATCTCAGCTTGAAAGACACCCGGTCTCTGGAAACAAAAACAAGATCCAGTAACCAGAACTGTCTGATAATTTTGAGTGAATGTTGATCATCATCAGCTGCTAACTTTAACTGAAAGAAATAACCAGACATTCTATAAATTTTGATGAAATGCTCAAATACTTCCTATGGAGTAGTCTTCCTAAAAAGTCAAATTTGGATCTATTAAGCCTCAAGATTTAACTATTGATTCACAGGAAATCAAGGTAGAAGAACTTCTTGGAAGGAAGGTACTCACAGGCAAAGCAATCCTAGACTAAAATATATGACATATAGAATATGTGACCTTTGGTAACCAGGAAAGAAATTGATATAAAGAAATCACATGTGAAGTACATGGAGTCTTTGAATAGATGTTTGGGAACAACATAGAACACTAAAACATCATCAGTTAATTCAAGTTTCTACTTGAGTGACTGTATAACTAGCATTTACACTCCTGTTCACTTGAAACCATAGGATTATGATCAGTAAGACTCATGCTGTGGCAAACTCTAAGGAACAAATCCTGTTCCTTCAGTATATAGAGAAAAAAATGAAGACAAGCTATAAAAATTATATAAAAACATATCATTCAATTACAATAATTAACATTATTTAGATCCTGATTCAAACTGTAGGAAAGCATTTATAAGACACACTCAGACAAATTTAAGCCTTTATCTGATTCATAATGACTTGGAGGAATTATTGCTAACACTGTTGTTTCTAAGCATCCCTACCTATGACAGTTATCTGCTGAGGAATTTGCATCTGTAATTAAATGAAATTATGTCTGCTTTCCCCCACCAACCCAACAGGGGTGAAGAATAAGGAACATAGATGGATGAAACAAAATTAGTCTTCAGTTGATGGTTAATGAAGTCAGGGAATGGTTTCCTGGAGGTTTGTCAAGCTATTCTCTCTATGTATGCTTGAAACTTTGTACAATAAAAAGTTAAAAATAGTTTGATATAAGACTTGAGAATAACGATATGCTACAATGTGAGGACACATAAGAACATACTGGATTTCAGAAAGTAGATTATTGTTCTTAAATCTTAGGGTCAAGGATGATGATCAGTATTAGATTGGAAGGATATTTCTGGGTCCCCTATGTCTCAGAGGAGAACTTTAGAAACTTGACTATTCTCCAAGAACTGCAAAAGAAGCTGTGGTACAGATAGTTTTGCAGGGGGAAGAGCAGGGATTAAAGTTGCAATCTAACAACACTACACAAATAAATGCTGGAATTTTCTAATTGGCTTTCAAAAACATCTGAAAGATAATTAAAGACAGCACATGTTTCAGGAAAACCTGTAACAGAGGATGAGAACCTGCCACCAAAAGCAGAAGGTGCCATTAGGCTGAACAAAGAGGCAAATAGATCCAGGATTGCATAATTACATTGTAAGTCCCTAATAAATTGTAATTGTGCAATCCTGGATCTTGGGCAGCAGCAAGGCAGGAGGATCTCTGAAAGTGTTTATATGTTTAGCTAGACAGAGGGGGGCTGCAACCAAACAGAAGGTACCTTGCTTTTCTCAAACTATTAACATGTCCAATATCAGTTCACCAATCTGGGCATCAGTGGCTGGCACAACATACTCAGCGTACAATTTTAACAAATTTGTTTGTGATATAGGGATTGGGATGTGTGCCAGGGTCACCTAGAGGGAAAAATGGTGTTTGTGACCAAGAAGACTGGATCCCTCAAGATGGATCCCTATGGCATGCTATTAAATCTATTTGAAATAGGTATATTTGTCTTGAGAGAAAAAAAATGTTTTTAGTCAGAAATTTTTGTAGCAATTTTCAGCTTTCCTTTGATGTTCCTATTAGACCTGAAGGGAGCAATGCCTTTCAGTAAAGAGGAAACCCATGGCCAGTAGATGCCCTACATGCACAGTGATCATTTTAGTTGAACACTGATGGTCCATTAGGTGAAGATCTTCAAGTATATGTAGAACAAGCATTCTTTTGTACTCTTACTACAGTGAAAACATCTGTTTGTTGTTTGCAATGATCATCTTTGTAAATGAAATGAATTTTCTGCATTCCTACTATTATGTTATTCAAGAAATATTGGTATATTATTCCCCCAACATGAATGACATCTGGGATTTATTAGCCTTTAAATATAGGATTCATAGTGTTTTCAAAGTCCATATTGCAGATCATGACAGGTACTTGGAAGAACAAGCCGGACAACTTTTGTATCAATGAACACTCTGTCTAGCAGCTTTGGGCTGGGATCAAGACCAGGAACAATCTGCTATGGATATTGAGAACCTCAGAAAGCCCAAAATGTAATTTTCCAGGGCAGTTTCTCTCAATATGAGCGTCAATGTGTGCTGAAGCTTTTCTCACATAGGTAACTGTGTGTCACTTTCTCTGAGATGCAGAATACAGAGATTTACTTATTTAGTGATGGTCAATGATTTTTTTAAGGAATGACAGAGAAATCATCTAGTATGAGCTCTTTTTGAAAACTTTTAGCTTTTTAAAAACTTTTTTAAAAAAAGTATTCATTAAACTACTGCATTAAGAAAACAGGAAAGGAGACAGACTGACACTATATACAGACGGCCTCGCATCGGTTCTTTTAAGAGGAAGAAAAAAATATTGCTGAGACAGTTTTTACTACTAGAGAGACTTTTAACCTACATAACAAGACAGATTTTATTCACCAAGTATTTCTTCCCCTCATCCATCTGGAACTGGTACCTCCAGAAACTTAATTTCTTTCTGCAGCTTAGGACACTACATTAGCTTTAATAATCTGAACTTTCCTCAAGTTTTATATTTTATGGAACTTCTGTACATAGGTAAGTCATTAAATGTGAGTTTACTTCTATTAACCTGTCTTATATTGACTTAATGTGTTGCTTAGCCAAGGAACCTAGAAGGGTAAGCAATTTTTCCCTCACACACACCATTCACATAGATCTGGATTACCTAGGAGGCTTTGCTAGAGGACAGTAACAGACCAGATTCTCCAGTGTGATTCAGATCACCATCTATCACAGCACTCATGCTTGGTAATTACAAGGAGTTAAAGAGAGAAGAATGTTTGGGTTCAGTTGTCTTTTTCACCTATACCTGAAGTTCATGCTTGAGAAGAATAAAAAATTTAAACATGTCATTTCTCTTTAGGTTTGTTACTTATTCATATTTTAAGTCACATATTAAGAGAAAATTAATTTATTGTATATATATATAATTGGCACATTAAATAGAGACACAAATTCAAACTAAAAAAATAATGACTATATAGTTGTCACATTTATCCAAACCATTCAAAACTACCTAATATGCTTCAACCCACTTTCACATTAATGTTGGAGTGAGAAATTCCATAAGGTTGAGACTACCATCAGGAAGGGACATTAAGAACTAAATATTTGTTGATACAGTTTTATAATACCAAGACTAACCTCAGGATCATTAAGATCTCTATACAAGTACATAATCTGTCATCATTTGTCAAAGGGAAACCAGCTGACAGTGGAGCTATAAAACACAAAGCTGATAAACCAATTAAGTAAAAAGAATGAACTGATATTGTCAAATGCAAAGCAAACTAGATTCTAGGCTAAACATCCATCCTTTTCAGACCTGTGTTTAGGTTACTTTCATTATTTGCCATTTTATTAATTCCTCTATTTTCTTCATGTCCTGATGTGGTTGAAGTTGAGTATTCCCTTACCCTTTTTTTCACAGTAAGAAGACTTATCTTAGTTTTTGAAAATTGGGAAATGATGAGTGAGGAAAAACTGGATGGTTGAATAGAATAAAAGAAAAATATTTGTCCACATTATTTTTTCAATATGTCAGAAGATATATAAAACAGAGAATAGGAAGGAATTTTTAAAATAATAATTATTGGTTATGAATTAAAATGTTGCTTGTTTGATCCCTGTAGTGTTCGATTTCAATTTTCATTCCACGCTTCCCTTAAAAGTTGGGTAAACAAATCTTTAAAAGCAACCTGGAGGGCTGGGATTGTAGCTCTGCGGTAGAGCGCTTGCCTCGCATGCGTGAGGCCCTGGATTCGATCCTCAGCACCACGTACAAATAAATAAATAAAACAAATGTCTATTGACAACTAAAAAATATTTAAAAAAAAAAAAAAAAAAAGCAACCTGGAGGTTAACTTGTATTCTGGTAGTGACCTTATGCTTCCACCAGATGGCAGTCGTCTCTGGCTCTTGGCAGCTACCTCCCAGCAGCTAGCTGCTCACTGCTGACAAAGCAGTGACATTTTATCTATGTACTCGGTTTGAATATGGGAAATCTGCCAGAGCTCTGTGGCTCCGGGATTAAATGTCGCTCATTTGAAAAGAGATTTCCACGGGCAGAGGTTTTTATTTTTTCCAGTCGTACATATATCTTCAGGACAAAGGCTATTTACATAAACTCCAGGCTTCTGAGGAGCCTCTCAGGATCACAGTTGGCACCTTCTCTTGATGTTGAAGACTCAAACAGGCTGGTAAAAGCACTAGTGAGTGTCTCAGAGTATTGTGTCTCTTAAAGCAGAGCCAACTAAGAAGTATTCAAATGCCACCCATATCTCAAGTATTCTTATCAAATCTTAACTCCTCAAATATTTACTTAAAACATTTTCATTTTCTTGGCAAAGAGCTATGTAAATACATTTAATTTTACTTTTTAAAAAAAAAAATACATATGCCCCTGAGACATCTAAATAATGTGTCAGATTTCAGGATTTTGCTCTCCACCTACATGGGCACAAATATGTTAGACTAAAGAATAAAAGGCTTAACACAATGATCAGTGACATTTGCATTCAGGAATTCTAAGCAACTGAGTTCAACTCCTTTTACTGCTAGAGATAGCCTAGCTTGTTATTTTAACTTATTTTTTTTTTGATTTGTACTTCTAATAAATTCATACTGCTGACATGGATCTGTATTAGTGAATTACTTTTTCTGTACAGGAATTCACATAGTCCAAGATGCTGTCTGTACTTTATAGAGGGAATAGCCTAGGGAAATTCTCACAGGATGCCTGTGTGGGGCAAAAAGTAGGACTGTGGGGAAAAGAGACTTCTCAGGGAAGGGCAGGCTGTGACTGTTCTCATCCCCTAGGCTTTGTCTTATTCACACGTAGCAAAAAACAACAACAATAACAACAACAAAAAAGCATAAACTATTGGACAAAGTTATGGGTAAGTCCTCCCCTGCCATAAGGTCTCATTTTCTTCCCCCATCCCCATTCAACACAACAGAGTATGCTGAAAATCCAGGGACTGCAAACTGTTTTTAATATGCATAATATAAAGGAAGTGTTAGAATTCAGTATAAATTTAAGTAAAATAAATACTCATTACCCAGAACTAAATTCATAGTCATCCACAGAGAATGGGACTGTAATCCAATTTCCAAATAATGTAGCATATGTGAATACAATCATGCATAGAAAAGAAACATTTTCTATGGATGGGGAATTAGGGACCACATTTTTTAGGTAAACAGTGCAACATGGAGAGACCACAGTGCAGTTTAGAAAACAGCAAGTTCTGTCTTATTTCAGTAGTAATGAGTTATAGGTTTTTCAGATTAAAATTAGGGTTGTCAATTTAACTCCCCTATAGCTCCTCTATAACTCATTCTATTGTCCACAATGGACGTCCACAATAGAATGTCCACACAACAAACTCCAGACTGTCTGTGACCTTGAAGATCATTCTGCTTCACTTTGTATTTCCCTGGGTAAGCCCTACTTTGCTAACTTTCATGTCTCTTCTGCTGGCCAGTGTTGTCCTAGCAGTGAAATTTTTATTGAGCCCTTAAAACATGTGATGAATCAGTTAATCAAGTAGCTAACCCATAGGTTTTCTGACTATGCTGTTTCTGTAAAATTCCAAAATGGCCAGGAAATATATACCCATTCATATTTCCTTGAGAAGTCCTGGAATCCTTGTGCATTAGATTAGTTTCTTTGGGCTATTGTAGCAAACTATCACCAGATGGGTGAGTTAAAATTTATTCTATAAAAGTTCTGAAGGTCAGAAGTTTGTCACCCCTGGGCTGGTGGCTGCACTGTTCCAACCCCTGCCTTCATCTTTCCACTGAATTTTCTGTGTTCAAGTCCTCCAGCTTCTCCCCTGCAAGAATATCATGATGGTATTCAGGATCTACCAGTTATTTCATAAGAAACTCCTGTTCTCAAGGTTTGGCCATATAAAGGAATATTCTAGAAGAAAAAATAGAGAACATTTGGGAACTAATTCAAAAGGAGAATAAGAAGCCCAAGATGAAAACTGGATTTCACTTCCATGGAACAAAAGAATCGAGAGGCAGAGAGGAAGATGAAACACACGATGGGGCAAAAATTCATGAAAACTATTTCCAGCTGCCTCCAGGGACTAAGAAAAAAGGAACACAGGCCAGTTGGAAGGAGGCAGTGACCCTATGAAACTGGGAGGGCCTGAACAGCCTACTTAATGCTGTTAACATAACAAATTGTGTCCAGAGGATAGGCTGCTAGGAGGAGTTTTTTTTTTTTTTTTTTTTTTTTTTTTTTATGAATCTACAGTCTGACATTTTGCCATTATTATTGTATTCCAAGATTCCAATGTATTGATTATTAAAAAAATAGAGTGATGTGTAATACTCTGAATTGCACACAACAGGTAAACATCCATTCTCTACAAGGCTTTTCTGATGGGCCTTTGTTCACATCAGTTTTCTCCAGTACCATCTCTGGCTGTACCCAACGACTGGGCTGGAAAATAGCCAATGGAGAAGGAAGTCTTGTACCTTGAAAAGAGATGCCTCCTCTGATCATCTAGAGAAAGAAGTGGTATATTAATTAGGGCAGTAGCAATGAAACCTTAAAAGGTTTTTTTCTGCTTTGAGGGTCTTTTCTGGGCAGGTAGGAAAATGTGACCAAAAAGAACACTTAAAAGTATTTAGAATACTTGTTAATATTAGGTGCTAGAAATTTAAATGCTTTCAGGGACCATGAAAGAGGACTCAGACAGATAGAAAAAAATAAATAAATACCATATTTGTGACTGATTCCAGGATTGAAGTTAGTTGCTGACCCCTGATAAATGAAAGAAGCTTGTCAGAGAAATCCAACTGAAGAAGCCCCTTATGGATTTGAACATTTCTAAAAACCTCTATGGGATATGAAGTTCAAACTGTTAATGGTCATAGTCCAGTGACTTCAAAAAATTGCAACAAATGTGATTTAATAAAATCAACTGCGTAGCGGATCCAAATGATTCTCCTGAAGATGGTTCTTAATTGGCCTGAAACCTCCCACTATCATCAAAAAGCATAGCCATATATAAGGCTAGCCTTGTTTTGCTGACTTGCTATAGAAGAAATGAGAGTATAAATAACTTGGCCAATTTTTTCTTCTGCTCTCTGAAAATAAAGCTAGTATATTGTTACAAATGGCTGAAGAAGAAGAGGATTTATTTATTGAAGCAATTTATGATGGACATAATATTATATCTCCAGAGAGCATTTATGAGTTACTAGGGCTCCATGATCAAAACTATGAACCACTTACTACAATATATTTTTTAAGATAAAGAAATAATAATTTAGAGAGCATTTAATTATATATATACATATATATAGCAAAGACTCTAATCAACATCTGAATGCCATTTTAGACTTTAGTTTTGTAATCCTGTTTGAAAATATTTTCACCTCTCCTCCTCCACTGTATAAATAGACATTTACACATGTTTGCTTGCCTGCACCTGAAAAGTACTTAAAATTTTATAGATTACATCTATGAGAACCAATAAAACCCTACAAATACTGTAGTGCAGTGAGAAATTTGGTTTTAAATCTGCACACCTAGAACCTAACTTCACTATTCCTTAACAAACATGGTTTATAGACACAGAAGCAGCAAAAAAATAATTCACAATGCTCAAGTTATAAATATAGGGTAAGCTTCCTTGAAACTTGGTATTTTCTGGTGTATTTTAGCACTTTTTAAGAGTCAAATAATTACCCGCACTTCATTTAAAATTAAATTATCATTTTTATTTCCTTTGGTGTTTCTTCAAATCTTGAAACTAGCTATAAAATAGCATGATTTGATGTTACTTATCAAATTTCATTTGGAATATTATAAACTTGGAATCGTAAAAGGAAGAATCTGATAAACATATTATGCAATCTACTACATAACAAAATAAAGATTTAAAAATGAGGCAAAAGAGGAGAATAAACCAACTGTGCTTGAAGCACAGAGAAATCTTGTATAGGAAATTTCAAGAAAGCATCCAACTGGAAATTTAGAAATATTAATTTTATAATTACTTTTACAATTCCCTAAAGTGATCTTTGGACACCATTCATAATTATTCTCTCTTTCATTTAATGCTTTGCTACACTAACTAATTTTCATAATAGACTTCAGCTTCTAATTAACTTCTTAATCTGCAAAATGGGCATAACAGCTAGAAGCTACCCAAAATAACAGGACAAGTTTACATGAGGCTGCTCAGGTTTAGATGGAAGACAAAAGGAAATATCAGAACTCTTCAGATGACCATTGCTCCTCAGGAGGGTAACAAACTGGCACTTGTGAGAAGTGACAAAAAGATGGTTGGCAAAACAAATACATGGTAATTTAAGTAAGTTCTTTGCAAGACAGCAAACAGAATCACATGAAACGTAGGTAAAGTGGGGGAACCATAAAGGATATGAGCCACTGCAAAAACAGTACAGAGGTTCATCAAATAATGAAGCATAGAGCCTGGGAGGACAACTCAGTTGTAGAGTACTTGCCTAGCATGGCCCTGTGTGTGATCACCCGCACCACGGGGGGGGGGGGGGCAGGTTTGAACACAGTATTTCCACAATATCCAGCAATTCCACATATAGTTATATATCAGAATGAATGAAAGCAGAGATTTTTGCAGATATTTGTATATCCGTGTTCATAGCAGAATCATTTATAATAGCCAGAAGGTGGAAGCAGCCCACATAATCATCCATAGACAAACCAACCATCCATGGATCATCCCTATGATGGAATATCATTCCGCCTTTTAAAAAAGATGGAAATTTGGACACCTGCTGGAACACTAATAAACCTAAAGACATTATGCCAATTAAAATATGCCAGAAACAAAAGGACAAAGATTGTATGATTTCCCTTCTAGGAGGTACTTGGAGAGGTCAAATGTATAGACAGAAGGAGAAGCTTGGTTACAAAGGGTTGAAAGACAGAGATAGGGAAAGTTGTTATTTAATGGGTACAGAATTTCATTCTAGGAAATTAAAAAAGTTTTGGTGATGTGTGGTGACAATGGTTATACAACAGTGTGCATGTCCTTAATACCCTGAGCTGCATATCTAAAAGTTGTTAAAAGAGTAAATTTTATATGATCCATATTTTATTCCAATAAAAAATATGATATGGAAGTTTAAAAAGTTGATCTATAGATCTATAGAAGATCTACAGAAGCAAATTATAGAATTGTGGCTACCAAAGACTGGAAAGGGAAGGATAATAAGGAGAAGTTAGTTAATAAATACATAATTACAGTTAGGAGGAATGAGTTCTAGTGCTCTGTAGCAAAGTAGTGACTACAGTTAACATGAATTTACTGTATACTTTAAAATAGCTACAAGAGAGGATTTTGAATGTTCCAAACACAAGGAAAAAGTGTTTTAAGTGATAGATATGGTAATTGTAGTTATTTGATCATCACACATTGTATATATGTATCTATTACACTGTTGCATAAATATGGGCAATTATCAATTAAATATAAATAAAATAAAACACCTGAAAAAAGGGGCATAAAGAATATTTCTTCCTGGATGTTGCAAAAATCATTTGTTAAGGACACTAATACATAAAAAAAAACCAAATTATTTTAGAAATAATATGCACCATGAGGAAGGTGATTCATTAAGGAATGAAGAGAGAGACAGTGGGCTGTTCTGAGGATGGTCATGTTAATAGGTGGCCCAGTAAAGAATGCTAAAAGGTCAGAAGCACCACTAGGTGACTGTCTTCTCCAGGTTAAAATAATGATATCTCAGCTCCAATGAAAGTTTTGCATTAGAGCCCTTTAATTTCAAATTTATCACTTGGCTGCTAATCTTCTAGGCACCAAACACTGCAGATATGAAGTCTAAGCTTCGGAAAATGCCGTCCCCCTCAATTTTTCTCCACCCAAAGCCAAGTTAAATGAAAAAGGCTGCTTGACATTTAGAAATGTATGGATGTGAATGAAATGAAGAAAGAAGTTCATGTGAGAGATATGCTTGGTGTTTAAGAGGAGTAAAAGAATGCGATTTCTGGAAAAAGAGAGGAACTGAAATGTAATGTTCTAAAGGATGCACCATTCAGTCGTTAAAGGTAAAGGGACAGAGTATAAAAGGTTTTTAAAGATAGATTTCTTAAGGAAAATGTACAAGTGTTTCCAGTTGCTAAGGTACTAGCTTTGGGCAGATGCTGAATTCAAATAAAAACACAAACATCATATTGTGCCCCAGGCTGCTTGACCTATGTGTGAAGAGAAAAAAGATGATGATTAGATCAATTCCTTTCATAAATCCTAGCCCAAATTTCTCCACAACACAATGCATCATAAAAGCCAATCGTTTATTTAGAATCAGTTTTGTTGAAAATAAAGTATAAATCGTTAAGAAGAAGTCTATGTTTTCCAATATTATTCTCGTCATTTTCGTATATGCCTAGAGGTGCTTCTTTGGGTAAAAGAACAACTCACTGCATTTGACTTCCAACAATATAATATACTATCCCTTGAAAATTCCTTTTAACCCAGGGGGACGGGTGGGAAAATAGTACAGGCAAATAATTGAGATCTAGAAATAAAACTTTTATTAAATCCTTGACCTTGATCAACTTTTCAATATATGATATCAGGTGCAAGGATCAGAGTTTCCCAGACAACAGACTGTTTATTGACTACACCAGAAATTATTCTCCAGTAAGTTACAGAAGCTGCACTTTTCTTTATTGGGTTACCAGAATCATCTGTCACTTTGCTCAGAAAGTTAAACCAGTGTCGATTTTGAAAATTTTTAGTGGAAATAAAATTTGTCTTTTGTTGTCTCTTCTTACCCATCTTTTTCTCTCAATTCCCTAACCTCTCTTAATATCCTGTGTTATCTGAACCCTCCACACTGTACACAACTGAAAAATATGAGAAGTAAAAGACTAACACAGAGAGATATTTGCATTCACATATTTATCACAATATTATTCACACTGGCCAAGATATTGAAACAACCCAAATGCCCATGGGTAGATGAATGGATAAAGAAAATGTTACATGTATATACTAGGAGATATCATTCAGCCTTCAAAATGAAGGAAATCCTACTATTTGTGGAATAACAAATGAACCTGGAAGATATTATGATAAAATAAACTTTTCACCAAAGGGCAAACATTCTATGATCCCACTTATGTGAAATATATAAAATAGTCAAACTTAAAGAAAAGCAGAAGATAGAATGGTTATTTTCAAGGGAGGAGAGGGAGAAATGGGGATTCTAGAGATGGGTATAAAGTTAGTGTTACACAAGATGAATAAGATGATATGTGTTGTACAGAATATGCCTACAGTTAACAATATGATGTGTGCTACTTAAAAATTGGTTGAGAGTAGATCTCATATTAAGTGTTAATACACACAAACAGAATAGCAAAGGGACACAGGAAGCTTTCAGAGGTGATGGATATGCTTATTACTTTGTGATGGTGGTATCATGGTACGTACATACGTCCAAACTTACAACTATATTCATTAAATACATTCAATTTTATTGTATAGCAATAAAGCTACAAGGAAAGAACAAAAAACGGAACACCATGGAATTTGTGTCAAGAGGCATCGAAGTTTAGAGATTTTTAAACAGAATCCTCTTACTTCACAAAACAATAGGCCAATCTGTCCCAAACAAAACTCTAATATATGTCTAACTAAAGAGCTTCAATTATTCACTCACCCAGATTGGCAGCAATTTGGAAATATGTATCAAGGCCTTTTAATATGACTACCCTTGACCAATAATTCTACTAATGGAAAATGTGTGCCTAAGTAATATTAACTATAAAATTCTTTAGAAAGAAGTATCAGAAGCAATCATTCAATTTCGAATAATAATAAAAATATCCAAATATTACAGAAAAACCTAGAATGTTGCAGTTATGGATCTAAAAGTGTCTTCTTGTTTCGCTATGTTGCTCATACTGATCTCCAACTTGAGGGGTCCAAGCTATTCTTCTGTTTCAGTCTCCCAAACAGCTGGAGCCACAAGGATGAGCTACCACACCCAGCTGTGTTTAGTAGATTTTTAAAGCCATTTAAAAAGATAATACGTAATGTTTATATATTTCTGCTATAATCTTATATGGATAAAAGCCAATGATGGAGTTGGTATGGCTGTATAATGTATTTGTCCTATTGTGTTACACTACAAGTACTAGTCTGTTACTATCAACATGATGTATTAGTATTACATCCTTTGGGTGCATTTGGTTTTCAATATTAATTCAACATATTCAATTATGTTCTCCCTAATGCAATGGAAGAAAATAGCGACACTGTTGAGTGTTTTGTGGCAGAAATTTGGGTTATAAACAGCCACACCTGTTCAATTTCCTACTGTTAGTCATTTTTTTGGTTTTATTTTTACTGCTAGTGAACCATAGATAATACTAATTGGTATACACAATCAAAAATATGGTTACTCCATAGGACACCTGCACATACAAAATCTTAGATGGTATTTGTTAAGATGAAAATTACCAGTGAACTCTGTTTCAGAGTAAAGAATTTAACAAATATTTTAGCTTATTGTCTAAGTCTCTTTTCTTATATCTATAAGTAAAAGTATAATTCTCAAAGATTGTCCATGCTACTAGAATAAAGTTTAATAGCATAAAATGCCTGATAATATGAGTATTTAGAATATTGAGATTATTTGTTTGAAAGTCAGCTTATAACTACCTAGTTTTGCATTTATTCCCAAATATGTTTTTTACTTTGTTCTATAATTATTTATCAAATATCACTAGGTTTGATCTACATATGAAAGGAAACACAAAATATTAGTGATTCATTGAAGAGATTCATTTTTTTTTTCTTTTTTTCTTCTTCTTTAGGTGGCACTAGGATGCTAGATATTGAACTAGGGGCTTTGCCCATACTAGGGAAAAGCTTAACCACTGAGCTGAATCTCTAGCCAGAGATTTTCTTTCTTTTTCACAGAATCATACAATACATGTAGACTGTCCAGGGTTAGCATGAATTGCACAGAAATAGAGGTACGGGTTCCTGCTCTTTTCCCCCTCTCTCCCTCCCCTCCCCCCTTTCTTACTAACACTCTCAAGATATTGCTTATGCTAGGTGCTGGGGTGTACACCTGTAATCCCAGTGGCTCTGGAGGCTGAAGCAGGAGGATCGCGAGTTCAAGCCAGCCTCAGCAAAAGTGAGCCACTAAGCAACTCAGTAAGACCTTGTCTTTAAATAAAATGCAAAATAAGGCTGGGGATGTGGCTCAGTGGTTGAGTGCCCCTAAGTTCAATCCCCAGTACAAAAAAAAAAAAAAAAATATATATATATATATATATATTGCTTTTTCCTTGTGGTTAAGAATGTTTCTGAAGCTCCAGTCATCAGTTACTCCAGTGACCAGAAAGCAAGCTAGCTATAAACGAAGAAAGAAATAAAGAGAATAAATTTCCAGGAAAACCATAAAAACTGTTTAAACTGAAAATAGCCTAAAATAATTCCATGATACAAAGATAGCCCATACAAAAAGAGATGCAATGTTTCCACTCGTATTTTCTATAACTCGAATTAGTTGGAGGCTAGTGGCTGGCAGGATCTGCTGCCGTCAAGAGCTCTATCTAGCCTTGCCTCCATAGGGTGGGTGGTGTATATTTGGGACTACTTACTGAGAGAGCCTATTTTACCAGCACACACAATCAAGATTTGATGGCCAAATGGAAGTGTCATGGATACTGCAGCAAAATAGGAAGCAAAACGTGTCAATAATCTCAGCTCTGTTACCATATTCTATAACCTTGGGAAAATAACAGTTTCTCAGAAACTCAATTTCCAAGTTAACCTACAATGAAATAATTTTGTAATATTTAGATGCTTCACTGAATTTGACATTCAGTAAAATTCATACCTAAAATTATTTCATAGTGAAAGCAGCCCTGGATTGAAAGACAAATTTAGATGTCCAGTCTCAGTTCCATTCCAAACTCTTTACTGATATTAGTCTAGACAATGCTATTGGGAGCTAAAAGCCTGTCTATAAACGAAGAAGTGTTATAAGATGAATTCTAAAGCCTAACAGTTTTACACCCCGTGATTCTTTGAATGTGACCTCTAAGACAATTTCACATCCCAGAATATTGCCTTTGGCAAAATTCTCCTCATAGTCAAACCTGATCCAGCCCAGAGGCTATCTCGTCTACTGAATCTAGAGCTCACCACAGGGTGAAAACTATTCTTCCTTTAACTGGAAAAGCCTGTAATTACTCAGTGTGTGCCCCTCACAGTGTGGGTAGCTTCATCATTATTCGTTGTTCCTATCTGATAAGATTCTAAAGATATGTGGTGATTATAAACCAAATGTAACTGAGGCAATCAAACTCTATATTTATACAAACTCCAAGATTGATGCTTTCTATGTCAAGTTAAGGGGTAAGAAAATCTTCCTGAAGCAAGATATGAGATTGCACATCAGCATCATATTTTGGAAGAAGATTTGAAACAAAAGAATGATTTGTATTCCTAAAAAGCCTTATCCCAGTTTTAATTTTCCCTTAGGATTTTTGCTGTGTGTGCCATCTGCCCTCATAGGAATGTGACATCTCTAACACAGCAGTAAACTTACAGGTAAGTCTGAAATAAATGCTGTGACAGGGCCAGAGACATTTTAGAGAATTTGTGAAAGGAGGTTGACTCCAATTAAGTAATCTGATTCAATAAGACCCTGACAAAGCATTACTAGGCCATAGGGTTAAATGTTTCTGGACCTTACTAGATTGAAGATGAAGTTTAAGCCATAAAATAGACCTTATCCCTTGGATGTATAGCTGAACTGAAAGTTTGTTAGAGCATAATACATCATAGAGAATTGCTGCTGGCTCCATTGACCACAATAACACCATGTCACGAATTTTACAGAGTATAGGAATAGATTTGGAGTTTTGAGTAGACCAAGATATTAATAACAGGTAATTTGTTTGATCTTTTCCTGAGGTGTTAATAAAAAAAACCCCAAAACCCAAAACAACAACAACAACAAAAAACCCTAACCTCAGCTCATTCCTTTATAGAATGCAAAGCATTCTAAAGCATTTGGAAATTCTTATCATTTCTACAAGTATCATTGTTGCCCTAACAAAAAAATGTTAATGCCTTTATTGTAATTATTGTTATTATGGAGGCATTAACCACATTTCTTTCTGGGCTTCAGTCAACTTACTCAACTAACCTGGCTTGTAATGAGAAAGCTGTCTTCACAGGAGCCAGAAAATTATTGGTGTCTTTTTCCAATTAATAGGATATTGTGGTTTCCTGTAGTTGAAAAAAGAAATTTACTCCCAAATGGGAGAAAACAAGGACATTACATAATTTACATATCAATGTATTGAGTCAGGTATATGCATTTTTTAATAGCCTTGGACGATAAAGTATCCCTCCATAACTAGTTTTTAAGGTTTGGCTTTGTTCATTTATTGTGTGTACTTTCTATAATATTTCCTATAGTCAATCTAAAGAAGAAAACACAAAACAGCTCATTTATTATAGAAACAGTTAATTCATGTCTGATTATAAACTCAAAACCAGGCTGTCAATGCATCATTAATATAAGAACTATTCTCTTATAAAAGTACAGGTTTGTATTCCTTCATAGTGGCACAAAACAGTCAAATGAGATCTTTTTATCTGATTTAAGGCAGGAAAAATCTGCTTATCCTCAGATTGACTGGATAATTACGGTTACCATTTTAAGTTAATGGTTATAGTTTATGAGAAAGTTAAAATATAAAGAAGCTGCTTAAGCAAGAAAAAAATTACTTGTCATGTGTAAAAGAACTTCCATAGAGTATTAGATTTATCAGCCCAAACCTTACAGGTTAGGAGATAGTGGGATGATGTAGTCAAAGTACTAAAAAAAAAAGTCCTGCCAGTCCAGAGTGTTTTACTGGGCAAAGCTATACTTCATTAATGATGAAAAAATACTTTGTCAAACAAAAGCTAGGAAAGTTCATCACTACTGCCTTATAAGAAATACTAAAGAGGACTCTTCATGTTGAAATGAATGGATTCTAATTAGCAACACGAAAATGTAAAACTCACTGGCACAAGCAAGGACACAATGAAATCCAGAATACTACTAAAATGGAGGTGCATAGATCATTTTTAACTCTCACATAAAAGTTAAATGACAAAAGAACTAAAAGTGACTATAACTAAAATAATTTGCTAATGAATATACAATATAAAAAGATGTAAATAGTGACATTAATAACAAAATATGTGTCAGGGAAGAAGCTAAATTATAATATTTTGTATGTGGTTGGAATTAATTGTTATCAGCTTAAAATAAGCTGTGATAACTATGCGATGTTTTATGTAAGCCTCATAATAATCACTAAGGAAAAAGCCTATAGGAGAGACACAAAGGATAAAGAGAAAGGAATCAAAGCATATCACTATAAAATTATCAAGTCACAAAGGAACATAGAAAGATAGGAGGAAAGGAACAAAGGAATTTGTTTCAATTTCAAGAATAAATGTAGGCTGAAAGTGGAGAGATAGGAGAAACAAAAACAGTCAATGGAAATGGTAACCAAAGGAGAACAGAGGAGGTGATACTTACGTCAGACAACAGATTAAAAATTGTCATCAGATGAAAAGATCATTATATAAAATGCCAAAGGGGCCAATTATTCAGAATAAAACAATTATAAATATTTATACACTCAACATTGAAGTACCTAAATATACACGGCAAATATCAACAGGAGGGATAAATAGACAGCAATGTACTAATAGTAGGGGACTTTAGTAACCCACTTTCAATAATGGATCATTCATCCAGACTTAAAATAAATGAGAAAATAGGGAGTTTTTACAATACTGTAGACCAAGTGTACCTAATAGACTTACAAGCATTCTATCCAATAGCATCAGAATATCTACTCTTCTCAATCACACATAGAACATTCTCCAGGGCAGATTATATGTTAGGTCGCAATATAAGTCTCAAAATGAAAGATTAAGGGGTAGGGATGTAGCTTAGTGGTACAATACTTGCCTAGCATGTTGGAGGTCTTGGGTTCAACCCCCAGCACTAAAAATAATTTTTTTAAAGAAGCTTGAAATCATCTCAAGTATATTTTATAACCACATTGTATAAAACTAGAAGTAAGAGGAAAATTAAATACTCAATGGATCAATGAAGAAATGACAAATGATACAAAAATATAATGGAACAAATGAAAATGATAATACAACATACCAAAACTTATAGAATGTAGTAAAATCAGTTTTAAGAGATGAGTTGATAGCAATCAATGTCAATATTTAAAAAAAATCAAGATTTCAAGTGTACAGCCTAATTCAACACCTCAAGGAACTAGAAATAGAATAATCCCAAAGTTAGCAAAGGGAAATATTAAGTTAGAATAGAAATGAATAAAATATAGACCAAAAAAACTGAAGAAAATATCAATAAAACTAAGAGTTTAGTGTTCAGAAAAACAAACTTAACAAACCCTTAATTAGGGTAAGAAAAAAGGAGACTTGAATAAAATTGTAAATAAGAGAGAGGACATTATCCAAAGTATAATTCTACTCCAACAAATGGGAAAACTTGGAAGAAATGAATAAATTCTTAGATACATACAACCTACCAAGGCTGTTTCATGAAGAAAATAGAAAATCTGAACTGACCAGTTATGTAAAGAAACTGAATCAACAATCAAACACTTCCCATAGAAGAAAAAAGTCTGGGACCTGATGACCTCACTGGTAAATTCCATCAAATATTTAGAGAAGAATTAACATAAATTTTCTCAAACTGTTCCAAAAATTGAAGAGGAGTAAATGCTTTTAAGCTTATTTTGCTAAGCCAGGATTACTCTATTATCAAAGCCAGAAAAGGACACTGCAAGAAAAGAAAACTACAGGCCAATATCTCTGGCGAACATACATGCAAAAGTTCTCCAAAAATACTAGTAAGCTGTGTTTAACAATACATTAAAATTCATAAACTATAATGAACTGGGATTGATCCTTTGGATGCAAGAATGGTTTAATATGTGCAAATCAATAAATATGGTAATAGCATATTAGCATAATAAATAATAAAAGTTGCATGATTACATCAATACATGTGAAAAACTTGATAAAATTTTACATGCATTCATGAAAACACTCTCAACAAAATAGGTATAGAAGAAATATATCTTCTATATATATTTTTTATTTAATTTTATTTTTTGGTACTGGGGATTGAACTCAGGGGCACTCGACCACTGAGCCACATCCCCAGCCCTATTTTGTGTTTTATGTAGAGACAGGGTCTCACTGAGTTGCTTAGCACCTCGCCATTGCTGAGGCTGGCTTTGAACTCGCGATTCTCCTGTCTCAGCCTCCCTAACTGCTAGGATTACAGGCTTGAGCCACCATGCCCATCTCTAAGGATTTTGATATGTTGTCATGTTATTCTTGTTTTCCTCCAAGTATTTTTTAATTCATCCCTGATTTCTTCAGCTATCCATTGGTCATTCAACAGCATATTACTTAGTCTCTGAGTGTTAGAGTAGCTTCTATTTTTATTTTATTGTTAATTTCTAATTTTATTCCATGATGATCTGATATTATATCTTTTTTTTTTTTTTTGTATTTGCCAAGAGTTGCTTTGTGGACCAAGACATGGTCTGTTTTAAAGAATGTCCCATGTGCTGCTGAAAAGAAAGCATATTCATTCATTGATGGATGAAATATTCTATGTATGTCTGTTAAGTCTAAATTATTAATTGTATATTTTACTTCTATTAATTCTTTATTTAATTTTTTTATTTGAAGATCTATTGATTGGTGAGAGAGGTGTGTTGAACTCACCCAGTATTATTGTGTTGTGATCTATTTGATTCTTGAGATTGTGAAGGGTTTGTTTGATGTTACATAGATGCTCCATTGTTTGGGGCATAAATATTTAAGATTGGTATGTCCTGTTGATGTATAGTTCCCTTAAACAGTATGAAATGGCCATCATTTTCCTTTTTGATTAATTTTGACTTGAAGTCCACTTTATCGGATATGAGGAAACTCCTGCTTGATTGCAAGGTCCATGCAAATGGTAAGTTTTTTCCCCATCCTTTTACTTTTAGTCTGTGGATGTCTTTGCCTATGAGGTGAATCTCTTGGAGACAGCATATTGTTAGGTTTTGTTTTTTAATCCAGTCGGACAGTCTGAGTCTTTTGATTAATGAGTTTAGGCCATTTACATTCAGTGTTATTATTGAGAAGCAATTCTTATTCCCTGACATTTTGAATTATTTCTGGTTTTTAATTTTAAATATCATTTTAAAAATTAACTATTATTTTAGTGTAGTTCTTCCCTTTGCTGGATTTCATTTTTATTTTTTTTATTTCTTACCATGAAATATTTTGTTGAGAATGTTTTTTAATATGGTCTTTTTGGTGGCAAATTCTTTTAACTTGTTTATCATGGAAGGTTTTTATTTAATTGTCAAATATTAAGTTTAATTTTGTGTGGTATACTACTCTTGGTTGGAATCCATTTTCTTTCAGAGTTTGGAATATATTTTTCCAAGATCTCCTAGCTTTAACAGTCTGGGTTGAAAACTCAGCTGAGATACAACTTGTTTTCCCTCTAAATGTTACTTAATTTTTTCCACTGGCAGTCTTTATAATTTTATCCTTACTCTAAAATTGGTGATGAAAATGAAAATATCATTATGGACAGCACATAAATACAGATGATGATCAGAAGCTACTTTGAAAATCTACACTCCAATAACACAGAAAATCTTAAAGATATCAACAAATTTCTAGAGACATATGACCTAACCAAATTGAATCAAGGGGACATAGAAAAGTTAAACAGATCAATTTCAAGCAATGATCTTGAAAAAAACATCAAAAGCCTACCAACAGGGCTGAGGCTGTAGCTCAGTCGTAGAGCACTTGCCTAGCATGTATGAGGCACTGGATTCAATTCTCAGCACCACATACAAAAATTAATAAAGATATTGTGTCCATCTACCATCTACAACTAAAAATATTTTAAAAAGTCAAAAACCTACCAACAAAGAAAAGCCCAGGACCAGATCGATTCTCATCAGAGTCCTACAAGACTTTCAAAGAAGAACTTTCATCAATACTCTTCAAATTATTCCATGAAATAGAAAAAAGGGAACCCCTCCAAACTCATTCTATGAAGCTAGTATCACCTTAATACCAAAACCAAAGACACATCAAGAAAAGAAACTTCAGAACAATATCTCCAATGAACATTTATGCAAAAATTCTCAATAAAATAGGCCAAACCACATACAAAATCCTGTCAAAAATATGATGCACCATGATCAAATGGGATTCATCCTAGAGATGCAAGGTTGGTTTAACATATGGGAATCAATAAACATAATTCACCATATCAATGGATTTAAAGACAAGAATCACATGCTTATCTCAATAGATGCAGAAAAAGCAGTTGACAAAGTTCAGCACCCATTCATATTCAAAACACTAGAAAAACTTGGGATAGTAGGAACATACCTAACATATAAAAGCTATATGTGCTAAAACCAAGGCCAACATAATTGTAAATGGAGAAAAATTAAAAACATTCCCTCTAAAAACTGGAACAAGACAGGGGCATCCTCTTTCACCATTTCTATTCAATATAGTTCTTGAAATCCTAGCCAGAGCAATTAGACATAAGAAAGAAAGAAAAGGGTTCTGAATATGAAAAAAAGAACTCAAACTAGTCCAATTTGCCAGACATTTTATATTTAAAAATTCCAAAAAAAAAAAAAAAAAAACAAAACTCTATGTGAAAGCTTCTAGAACTCATAAACAAATTCAGCAAAGTAGCAGGGTATAAAATCAACCCCAATATATCAATTGCATTTCTATACACCAATGAAGTATCAGGTGAAAGAGAAATCAAGAAAACTATCCCCTTTACAAGGCCCTCAAAAGTAAAGATAAAATACTTGGGAACCATTCTAACAAAAGAGGTGAAAGGCCTCTGCAATGAAAACTACAGAACACTAAAAAAAGAAATTGAAGAAGACCTCAGAAAATGGAAAGATATTTTTTCTTGGATAGGCAGAATTAATATTATCAAAATGGCCATACTACCAAAAGGCTTATGCAGATAAAATAAAATTTCTATTAAAATCTCAATGACATTCTTCATAGAAATAGAAAGAGCAATCATAAAATTTATTTGGAAAAAATAAGAGATCAAAGCAATCCTTAACAAGAAAAGTGAAGCAAGAGACATTACAATACCAGACCTTAAATTATACTACAGAGCTATGTAACAAAAAAAGCATGGTATTGGTACCAAAACAGACATGAAGACCAATGGAACAGAATAGAAGACACAGAGTCAAACCCACATAAATACAGTTATCTCATACTAGACAAAGGCACCATAAACATACACTGGAGAAAAGATAGCCTCTTTAACAAATGGTGCTGGGAAAACTGGAAATCCATATGTAGCAAAATGAAATGAAACCCCTATCTCTCACCCTGAACAAAACTCAACCCATCGTGGATCAAGGACCTAGGCATTAGACAGAGACCCTACACTTAGCAAAAGATAAAGTAGGCCCAACTCTCCATCATGTTAGCTTAGGAACTGACTTCTTCAATAAGACTCCTAAAGCTCAAGAAGTAAAATCAAGAATCAATAAATGGTATAGTATCAAACTGAAAACCTACCTCACAGCAAAGGAAACAATTAAAAAATTGAAGAGAGAGCCTGCAGAACGGGAGAAAATCTTTGCCAGCTATACCTCAGATAGAGCATTAGTCTCCAGGTTACACAAAGAATTTAAAAACTTAACATCAGAAAAATAAGTAACTTAATCAACAAACGGATGAAGGAACTGAATAAAAACTTCACAGAAAGGAAATACAAATGATCAAAAAATATATGAAAAAATGTTCAACATCTCTAGCAATTAGAGAACTGCAAATTAAAACTACACTGTTCTTTCATCTCACTCCAGTTACAATGGCAATTATCAAGAAGACAAATAATAATAAATGATAGGAAGTCGAGGAAAAAGTACACTCACACATTGTTGGTGGGACTGCAAATTGGTACAACCACTCTGGAAAGCACTATGGAGATTCCTTAAAAAACTTGGAAAGGAACCACTATTTGACCTAGTTATCTCACTCCTTGGCTTATACCCAAAGACTTATAAACAGGATAGTGGGAGCTGGGGATATAGCTTAGTTGATAGAGTGCTTGCCTCACATACACAAGGCCCTGGATTCAATCCTCAGCACCACATAAAAAATAAAAACAGCATAGTACAGTGACACAGCCACATCAATGTTTTCAGCAGCTTAACTCACAATAGCCAAGCTATGGAAACAACCTATGTGTCCTTCAATAAATGAATGGATAAAGATAATGTACCATATATACACAATAGACTATATCTCAGCCATAAAGAATAATGAAATAATGACGTTTTCTGGTAAATGGTTGGAACTAGAGAATATCATGCCAATCACAAAATACAAAAGCTGAATGTTCTCCCTAATATGCAGATCCTAACCCAAAACAAGGGAGGGTGTTTGGGCAGTGGGGACAGAAATCCATTGAATTAGACAAAGGGGAACAAAAGGAAGGGATGGGAGAGGGAATAGAAAGGATAGTAGAATTAATTGGACATAACTTTCCTAACCTTGTATTTGAATGCATGACCAGGGTAACACTGCATCATGTACAACCACACGAAAGGGATCTAAATAGAATAAGTTATACTCTATGTATGTATATTTGCCAAAACACATTCTACTGTCATGTATAACTAAAATGACCCCCCCAAAATAGAAAGCTAATGAATGACTCAAAAAAAAGAAAGAAAAGGAAATAAATGGAAAGATATCTGTGTTCATGGATACAAAGCATTAATATTATTAAAAATCCATACTACCCAAAGTACACTATAGATTCAATGCAATCCTTATCAAAATTCAAATGGCATTTTTCACAGAAATAAGAAAAATTATAAAATTTGTTTGGAACCAAAAAAGACCCCAAATGGCCAAATCAAGTTTGAGAAAGAACAAAACTAGAGGCTTCATATATCATGATTTATAATTATATTACAAAGCTATGGTTATCAAACTGTTATGATACTGGTTTTTTTTTACTGTATGATTCCATTTTTTAATTTTTTCTAATTAGTTATACATGACAACAGAATGCACTTTGATATATCATATATAGATGGAGTGTAACTTCTCATTCTTCTGGTTGTTCATGATGTAGTTACACTGGTCATATAGTTATATGTGTACATAGAGTAATAATGTCTGATTCATTCTACTATCCTTCCTAACCCCATAACCCCTTCCCTTCTTTCACTCCCCTCTACCTAATCTAAAGCAACTCTATTCTTCCCTAGCCCCCTATTGTTAATTAGTATTTGCATGTCAGAGAAAACATTTGGCCTTTTGGAGGGATTGGCTTATCTTGTTTAGCATGATATTCTCCAGCTCCATTCATCTTACCTGAAAATGCCACAATTTCATTCTTCTTTAAAGCTGAGTAACATTTCATTGTACATGTGTACCCCACATTTTCTTTATCCATTCATCTGTTGAAGGGCACCTATGTTGGTTCCATAGTTTTAACTATTGTGATTTGAGCTGCTATAGACATTAACTGCCTGCATCACTGTAATATGCTGATTTAAAGTCCTTTGGGTATAAACTGAGGAGTGGATTTGCTGGGTAAAAAGGTGGTTCCATTCAAAGTTTTCTGAGGAATCTCCATACCACTTTCCATACGGGTTGCATTAATTTGCATTCCCATCAGCAATGTATGAGTGTGACTTTTTCCCCATATCCTGATCAACATTTATTGTTGTTTGTATTCTTGATAATTGCCATTCTTACTGAGGTGAAATGAAATATTAGAGTAGTTTTGATTTGCATATCTCTAATTGTTGAACATTTTTTGTTCTATTTCTTGATTAATTGTATTTCTTCTGTGAAGTGCCTGTTCAGTTCCTTAGCCCATTTATTGACTGGGTTATTTGGGGGATTTTTGTGTAAAGTTTTTTGTTTTTTTAATATATTCTGGAGATTAATGCTCTATCTGAGGTGCAGGTGGTAAAGATTTTCTCCAGTTCTGTAGGCGCTCTCTTCACATTATTGTTTCCTTTGCTGAGAAGAAGATTTTTAGTTTTAATCCATCTCTCTTATTGATTCCTGATTTTACTTCTTGTGCTTTAGGAGTCTCGATAAGGAAGTCAGATCCTAGGCTGACATGGTGAAGATTTGGGCTTACTTTTTCTTCAATTAGTCACAGGGTCTCTGTTCTAGTGCCTAAGTCTTCAATATACTTTGAGTTGAGTTTTGTGCAGAGTATTCCATGAAATAGAAAAGAAGGGAACCTTTCCAAACTCATTCTATGAGGCTAATATCAGTCTGATTCCAAAACCAGATACATCAAAGATACATCAAAGAAAGAAAACTTCAGGCCAATATCCCTGATGAATACAGATGCAAAAATTATCAATAAAATTCTGGAAAATCATATACAAAAATATATTTAAAAGTTAGTGCACCATCATCAAGTGGGGTTCATCCCAGGGATGGAAGATTGTTTCAACATACAGAAATCAATAAACATAACTCATCACATCAATAAAATTAAAAACAAGAGTCATATGAACATCTCAATTGATGCAGAAGAAGCACTTGACAAAATACAGCACTTCCTCATGTTCAAAAACTAGGAATAGTAGGAATATACCTCAACATTGCAAAAGCTATCTATGCTAAACCCAATGCCAACATCATTCTAAATGGAGAAAAATTGAAAGCATTCCCTTTAAGAACTGGAATAAGACAAGGATACCCTCTTCTACCACTTCTATTCAACATAGTCCTTTAAACTCTAGTCAGAGTAATTAGAAGAAATAAATTAAAGGGATATGAATAGGCAAAGAAAAGCTTAAACTATTCCTATTTGCTGGTGACATGATTTTATACTTAGAAGACTCAAAAACATCCACCAGAAAACTTCTAGAAATCATAAATGAATTCAGCAAAGTAGCAGGTTATTAAATAAACACCCATAAATCAAATGTGTTCCTATACAACAGTGATGAATCTACAGAAAAAGAAATTAGGAAAACTTCCCCTAGTTAGCCACAATAGCCTCAAAAAACAACAACAACAGGAAAAAAAGTCAGAGAATCAATCTAATAAAAGAAGTGAAAGACCTCTACAATGAAAACTACAGAATACTAAAGAAAGAAATTGAAAAAGACCTTAGGAGATGGAAAGACTTTCCATGTTCCTTGGATAAGCAGAATTAATATTGTCAAAATGGCCATACTACCAAAAACCTTATACAGATTTAATGCAATTCCTATTAAAATCCCAATGACATTCTTCATAAAAATAGAAAAAACAAACATATAATTTATTTGGAAAAATAAGAGAACTAGAATAGTCACAGCAATCCTTAGCAAGAAGAGTGAAGCAGGAGGTATCACAATATCAGAACTAAAACTATACTACAGAGCAATAGTAACAAAAATAGCAGGGTGTTGTCACCAAAACAGACATGAAGACCAGTGGTACAGAATAGAAGGCACAGAGACATAACCACAAAAATGCAGTTATTTCATACTAGATAAAGGTGCCAAAACATTCACTGGTGAAAAGATAACCTCTTCAACAAATGGTGCTGGGAAAATTGGAAATCCACAAATAACAAAATGGTACTGATATTTTTTAAAATATTTTTTTAGTTGTTGATGGATCTTTATTTATTCATTTATTAAATATATGTGGTGCTGAAGATCGAACCCAGTGCCTCATGCATGCTAGGCAAGTGCTGTACCACTGAGCTACAGCCCCAACCCCTGGTACTGATATTTTAAAAAGCACATCAATCAACAGAACAGAATAGACAGTAAAAAAATTAAAATAAACCCAAGCATATATTGTCAAGTAATTTTTCACAAGGATACAAATAATAAAAAATGCAGAAAAGATTATCTCCTTGGTAAACTGTTCTTGTAAAATTACATAGAAAAGAATAAAATTAACCCATATCTCATACCATACACATAAACGAACTCAAAATGGATTAAAGACTTAAAAATAAAACCTGAAACTACAAAATTTTAAAACATTAGGAGAAATGTTTTTTAACATTGGTGATGACAATGATTTCATGGATATGACATCAAAATCACAAGCAAGAAAAGCAAAAAGAAACAAGTGGGGTTATATCAAACTAAAAAGATTTTGCCAGCAAAGGAAGCAATAGCAAAATGAAAAGGCAACCCATGGAATAGGGGAAAAGTTTTTCAAACCATATATCTGATACTGGGTTAATATCCAAAATTTATAAGGGATTCCTAAAACTCAATAGCAAAAAGTGCCAAATAACCCCATTTAAAAATGGGCAAAAGACCTGAATAGATATTACTCAAAACTAGATATTCAGGGGCTGGGATTATAGCTCAGTGGTAGAACACTTGCCTCGCACGCATGAGGCCCTGGGTTGGATCCTCAGCAACACATAAAAATAAATAAATAAAGATATCATGTCCATCTACAACTAAAAAATATAAAATTAAATAAAAAACTAGATATTCAGATGGTCAACAGGTACACAGGAAAAATTGATCAATAACCCTAGTATACTATTGGTAGGAATGCAAAATAGTACACCTGCTAAGGAACACAGGATGGACATTCCTTAAAAGAATTAAAAATAGAACTACCAGATGATCCAGCAATCCCATTTCCAGGTATGTATCCAAAGGAACTGAAATTGGGTTCTTGAAGAGTTAATTGCAGCCCCATATTCATTGTAGCATTATTCACAATAGTGAAGATATGGAAACAACTTAAATGATCATCTCTGGATAAATAGAGTATGTTGTATATTATTTTGTGTGGTAGTCATTTTTTTGCTGCTATGACCAAACACCCTGGCAAGAAAAATTTTAAGGAGAAAAATTTTATTTGGGGGCTCATGGTTTCAGAGATCTTAGTCCATAGATGGCTGATTCTATTCCTGGGGACAAGGTGAGGGAGAACACAGAAGAATAGTGTGGCAGAGGAAATGGGGAGATGGTAGTCAAAGTACAAAGACATATCATTCATGGTGCTCTATCTATATAATGCCTAAAGTCAACAATAATATATTGAGCACTCGAACTTTTTAAAGAGGATAGGTCTTATATTAAGTGTTCCTACCACAAATTACAATAATAATAAGAGCAAGAGTAAACTTTGGGAGAGGATGGATATATCTATGGCCTTGATGACGGTGATGATTTCATTGGTGTATACTCATCCTAAACCCACAGTTATGTACATTAAATATGTACACAGTTTACTTGTCAATCATAACTCAAAAATGTGCTTTTTAAAAAAAAAGATGCTTAATATTTTATTTCACATTACTTAAACATTATGCAAGGTATATATTATAGGAGCAGTCTGCAATCAACAAAGGGGTTAAAACCTTTGGAGATTTTTTGCCTGCAAAATCATCCTAAATTATGTTTCCAGGCTTCCAGGCACTTCCACAATAGTTGCTTTAGTACAATTGAAATTTAACTTGAGTATATTTTCATAAAAACTTATATTATTTACTCAGTTACATTTAATACATAATTCATATGTTAAAATGATGAAATGTGTATAAAGTTACAACTCAGGACTCTGTGGTCCAGTGATATCATCATGAACCTAGATTCTTGCCCTTAATCTACTCTGCAGTTCTTAGCATGTCAATTTTGTCTGCTAGCCATTTCTTCTCATGGTCATAATTACTAGCTGCAATGCAACAAAATTCTTCTTAATTGTCATTGACTGAAAAACAGGGAAACCTCTTCCTCAATCAAGGAATATAAGATCTTCCCTTCAGTTCCTTTGGGAAAACAGATCATCTGCTCATCTCCAGAACAATAATAGTTAACAGAGAATTGCCTTAAATGAATAACAACAAAAACCTAGAGCTTGAGATGGAACTTTATATCAGGAAGAAAGACAATAGCAATGCATTCTGAGCTTTCAGGAGGCAAAGGAAGTTGGGAAGGGCAGTAATAGAGACAGTAAAAACAAGTGAGCAAAGAGTGGCAAGTTGTCCCACCCATTCAAATTAGCAAATTGCTCATAAATTATCTGCTGATATAAGGCGTGCTCATATTATTCATAATAAAATACGTATGTAGGGTTATGTTTTTAGAAATTATTGCAATACATTGGGATTTCCCCAAGAAATCAGGTTAAAAATTATCTTAAAACTATATCACACCCATGCTTTTTAGAACACTCTCTTTAAAAAGAAAAAAAAATATGACAGCTTATTACTCTGGTAATATATTTTTTAAAAGAAAAATCTTGGTCTGCTGATATGCAAGGAATCTTTCCATTAAAACTGCCAGAATCTACAGAACACATGTATTTCAGGAACACATATTGCTTCAACACTATAACTGACACAAGCATCATCATCGCCTACTATATCCAGGAGACACAATTTGCAGTTACAGCCCATGATTGGCACTGAATCTCTAACTTAAAAAACTCTTCACTACTTTTCAAATTAAAAGTCTGTCTAAGGGACTGGTTAGTTTGGTTTCTTGGTCTGAGCAAGTTTTGGATTTCTACTGAGACAGCAACACAGAGCTTGAAGAACAACAAGTTGAGGTTTCCAATAAACTGTTTAACATCTCACAGTTTAGTCTAAAATACAATTTCTCTCTTTCTCTCTCTGTAGACTGTTGGAAAAAACCATCTGGCATATAAAGACATTATCTTTTAAAAATTTCTTTTTATCCTGGTCTCAACTTATTCTAACTTTTAATTATTATACAAATATTTTCCATAAAGAAACAGTAAAATTATATATAAAACAGTAAAATAATATATATTAAATTATATATCATATAATTATATATTATATATAAAATTATATATTAATATATAATAATTATATATTATATATAATAATTAATATATATTATATTATATATAACAGTAAAATTATATATATTAAGCTATATATATGTATCTCATTATATATATTATAATTTAGCAATCAATATTCAACACTAACCAATCTGAGTATCGTAAAGGATTCATGGCATGTGACCAAGGCTTCTCAAATAATCCTCCTTCTAAAAAGAAAAGAAAGGATTTATCATAAGTCTCTTTTAAATAATAGGAATTTCAACACTGTTCAACTAAACTTTCTAAAAATTTAAAATATGTAAGAATATCAATATGCGAAGAGGAACTCATTTGTATAACTATACAATTGCACAGAGATGCTGTCAGTTTAAAAAGTAGCACAAAAACATCTCATTAACTTGTTCATCAATGCCACGAATGCAACTGTAAAATTATGGACAGATTTTGCTATACCTAAGGGTATTACCAATCAATTTCACTTTTGCATCAGCCAGAAAGATGAAACTATTGTGACAGTCTTCTATAACCAAATTTGACTTTATTCAAGATGGCTATCTACCCACTGTCTCTGATGGCAACGTTTGACAAGATGATAATGAAAATAAAGAGAAGAGAATGATCAGTATACAAAACATTTCAGCATAAAATTCTAGCACTTCTAGAGGAAGCTCTTGTTTTTTTTTCTCACAATTTCTCTAATTGTCACTCAAGTGCATCATCTAATATATTTCACTCATTATTAACCATCTACTAATTTGACAGCCACTTTATTTAGCTAAAGGAAAAAAAAACCCTAGAGTGATACTGTATTTTCCAGTATTTTCATATGCGAGTCAAATTCCAAAAGTGAGTATTATTAGAGTGGTTCACTGCTTAGGTTTTATGAAAGAAAGCAATAATGCCACTTTGAACTCCAAAATGTTCCTGCTCCACAGTCCAATTATTTATATCCTAACAGAAAATGCCACCATAATTAATCTTAGATTTTTTCTGATAAATGTACAACACATCATGACTTTTCAATTTGGACATTTTTTCATTAGAACATTTCTGCCATTGTTTTATTGCTTTGTGGCAAAAACGACAAAATAGTACCATAATCAAAAAAATGGTTATCATTTTATATTAAAAAGGAAAAGCAGGAAGTCAAAAGTATCTGCACTTCAAGTCAAAAAAATATTCTTTTATTCCATAATAAAATTTTCCAGTGGAACTTTCTGTGACATTCCAATAGAAATGTCTATTTCCTCACAGGTATAGAATAGTTAGAGGAAGAAAAGAACTTGTCTGATTTCTATGAATAACTTGTAAAGGGAAAGTCTATTTATAAAGGAAAAGAAGAGCATTATTTAGTATACTCACCAGTGCACTCTTTGGATGATTAAAAATTCCCAATCTTTGATATGCATCATATAATGCTTTTTAGTTTACAGAATGCTTTCAAATAATGTTACTATCTCATTAGATGATCAAAAATCAAAATTTCTGTTGTATCTCTGACTGAGTTAGCTAATAAATATGATCCTAAACAAAAGTTAATTTTAAAGAATTGAAGTCTGTTTGAGGCTGGTGTTTCTGAGCAACACTAGACTTTTGAATAATAGAGTAGGTTATTATTAGAAATGATTTAAAAACAAAAAACAAAAAAGAAGGCCTTTGTCTGAGGTTTGCTATTCTCTTATCATGACACATGAAAAAAAAATCACCTCATTCACTTGCAGATGATTTAAAATATATAATTAGATAATGTCTTCCTTTACCTTTATTCTTTATTTTCTCTTTCTACAGATCTGCATTCTACTGTATGTAAATACCAGTCAAGACAGGCATAAAATGTGGCTATTCTGAATTGAGCTGTGTGTAATATAATATACACAAAAGGTTTTTAAAACTTCAAAAAGGATATAAATGATCTCCAATAATTTTACATTGGTTACATATAAATCAAAGAAATTGACAGCATTATGTAAGTATCAATGTAAAATACATAACTCTAATTTAACCTATTTCTTTTGGTTTTTTTATACATTTATGAGGAAATGTAAAATTAGAGTGCATACATAACTCACAGTTGTGGCTCACATATTACTACTGAATGGATAATTCTGAAAGGGGAACATAATACAGAAATCTTATTCTTAAAAGCTTATTTAATTACAGGTAAGTAGGAAAACATAAATGAGAGAATAAGGTATCTCTCAGCCATTTAGAAAGGGGAAAGTTTGAAAAATAATTCCTATCATAAGATTGAGTTTTATAATTGGAAACATTTACTTACTACCTACTAAGTACCTGGCATTGTACATATTTATCTACTTAATACTTATAAAATCTCTATGAAGAAGAGAATAAATCAGGAACTAACTAGTTTTCTGTGTATTTTTTCAATCATTTTCCACAACTTAGCTTTTCTGTCTTACATTTTCTTGATGACTGTGAACTTGACAGTCTTTTACCCTAGTAACTTCTGAGCTTCCCTTTAATTTTAAGATAGAACATTAAGATATTAAAAATAAAAGGTGGTCAAGCAAGGTATGTGTACAAGAGAATCCTGTGATCAATATAATTAAAATATAAATGCAACTGCTTCTTAAGTGTATACAGAGCTATCATTACCTCACACAGAGCCTGAATGGGACACTGGCCCCACATTCCTTCCCTTGTTCATCCCTTGTCTAGTTCGGGCTCTATTTCCTACAGTGATGTATTTGTAGTAACACTGATGGACGATAGCCCCTATGGAATAGCGCAGAATGTAGGCATCATCACCCTAAGGCAATGTCAATCATGTGTGAACCAACCTATAGCTCACTCAAAGCTGTGTCTTGTCTTCCGTTTTTCTACGTAGTCTAGTACTGGATTTTTTGAGTATCTATTTTTTTTCCTTCTTACTTAAAATCTCTGGGAATTGTTTTTAACTCTGCTTTTCTTGAAAAAATTAATATAAATGTTCTTTATTTTACTCATTCTTTCTACATTATTAAAAATTTAGGTCCACCCCCAATTGCAGCAAGAGTTTTGGCTTCAATTTTCATTCTATCATCTTCATTTGTATAAGCCACCACCAAGTAAACTCTCATTAACTGTGAATTTCAAAGCTTCATGTAAACTACAAATGTCCCATAAATTGAATTCTGTTACTGGAGACCCTTATACTCTCAAGAGACACCCTCTGGGACTTTCAAGAATTCTTAAAGTCAAGAATATTATTATAATCTATAATTTCTTCTTTAAAAATTCAATAATACTGCAAGAAAAAAATGCAAGTGGTCTCTTCAGACTCTTGATGGTTCTGCAAACACAAGGCCAAATTCATGTATGAAGCTATTTGAAGAATAAGAATTGCTACTTTCTTGTGCCTCTTTATTATTCACCAACTTTGTAATTTGGCTATTTTCTAAGAAACATGAGCTTAACTGTGTAGAAAATGACCTAGGGAATATAACAAAGGCCCAAGTTGGGATGGATTGTCAACTAGAAAAGATCCATGGGGAAGCTGATTCTAGTTCACCTGCTTTGAAGATAAGAATTTCAATTTCAGTTGGACAAATTACAAACTCTTGCATGTTATTGCACTGAAGATTATTTTTAAATAATAAAGATAATTTTGTCATTCCAAATGTAAGGAACTACTATGTAAGCTATTTAATCAAAATTGAAATATGTTGGTATATTTGAATTCTAGTTTTCAATTGAAAATGTCTTGGGATAAATCTGCAATTATTCCTAAATAAATTGTTACTGATACTCAACCTAGACCAGAGATTTATCAAGAGGCCAATGGTTAATGAAGAAGCAGATCAAAATTTAGCACCCAAATTTCAGAGCATCAGCCCTTATGACTTTCAATTTGTGACACATATCACTGTCTAAAATTTTTTGTCCATAACACCCTGATATCAGAAATCTAACAGCCTCGCAATGATCATTAATAGGGTCCATTATATTTCATTCTTAGCTGCTCCAATAACTGCTTAGATTCTTATATCTTTGTGATGTCCACTAGGAATTCTCAAAGTGAATTCACAAATTCTATATACTTTTTCTGTTTGTTTAAAGTAGTAACTAATAGTTTTGTTGAACGTAACATGAACAATGAACTATTAAGTAGCACTCGGAAAGCTTTGTTTTTAACCTATGTGTAATTTAATGGTATTTTGGTAAAAGAAAAAAGTTGGTTATTAGGTATATAAGAGCTTCTTTTCTATTTTTCTCCCAGATATAAGAAAATTCCTTTCCTCAGGTAAATAAAAATGTAAAATTTATTCCACAGGTACAGTATGATAAAGGTATTTATTGATAGTTTTGATAGAATCCCCAAATATTCACACATATATCTTCCCTATTGATGATCTCTTTGTCTGAATTATAGCACACACATGTACACAAATACACAATTTACAATATTCTCTATCCTAGCTATTTAATAATTTTTTCCATTTGCACAGATTATAAATTGGTGAAGGAAAATTTGATACTTCTCTCATTTAATTGAAGGAGAGTACTTTCAGAGTGAAATAATTGTTAACTAACACTATTTGTATTCCAGAGATTCATCTTCCTTGCCTTCTAACTAACTTAAATGCCATGCTGTGTTTTTGGATTCGTTAGCAACTCTGGGCACATTTCCCTCCAATTGCCTCTGTCAACCCAGCAAGCTGTTCCTTCTGACTTCAAAGTGTAAATATTTTTGCTTCATCATCAGTTTTGTAGTCTAAAGGGAGAGTTGGCTTACCTAAAAGGAAACCATATTTTGCAAAGAAAACAATAGAATGTAAATGCTAATCAATGCTTTCTTTTAAAATATGTATGCCTTTTCCTCCAAAAAGAAAAAGACAAAGGAACTTTGTTTTATGAAAGAATAAAGGTAAAGTGTAAGAGAGTCCATCAAAGAGTATAAATTGTATTTTTAAGATTCAGGTTATTAAAATCACAAAACATATTTAACCAAATTATTTATGTATTCATGTATTCTGATGATTATTCAAATCAGGAACTGAACAGTTCCAAAAAATTCTAAATGTTTCTAAGCAAAAGTTCCCAAGTTACTCATCATTTCTGCAAAGGTAACTGAATATAGCTGCATAATGAATGGTAAAGTATCACTTTTTATTCATATTGGTTTTGCTTTCAACTAACAGGCTTTAATCCTTTTGGCAGCCCTCATCGTAGATTTTAGAGTACAAAATCAGACTTTCTAGCTTACCACATGGCAAAACCCTGAAGAATCTTTCAGCCCGGAAGTGACACAATGTTGAACTCAATCTAAAATGTAACTATTGCAGGCAGGGTTTCCAACATCATCAGAAAACAGTGTGCTTTTCTACTACAATTTACAAATGTCTTTGTCAGGTGGCTGTCCGAACTCTGGTCAACTTTTACCTTTGTGGGGAAATGAAAACATGAATTATACTTGAGGCATTTATTTGGTTTCTTAAAAGTTTGAATGAGAAAGTTTGAATGGAAGTTTTAATGAGAAAAAAAAATGGATGGGAATAAAACTTTTAAGGATCCCACTGAACTGGGTAAATCATTTGAGTTAAAGCACCTTGGCTTTCTTCAAGTTTTTCTAACCAGTAATTGAAGGAGCTGTTTTAAACTTCCAAGATTATTATTATACTATGCTAATTTTTGAGGACCTATCATGGCTCAGCAGTGTCTGAAGTATGGTCCTATAATACCTTCTTTGCTCTCCCCCAGGAGCTTACCAGATATGCAGCATCTCCTCATTTCACAAGTGAAAACACAAAGGTCCAGCAACATGCTCAAAATTGCAAAGTTCTTATATTCAGGCATTGCTCTCCACTGTCAATCATGCTTATCGCCCAGGCTTAAGAAGACTTTCTGTTCCATTAGATAAAGCACCTTACAAAATACCTTTATATTCCACAAAAAACTAACTGCACATGGGAAGTTGGAATGGTGAAAGTAATTATATACAACTCATTTATACATCATTTAAACCTAGAGATGGAATTCTCTCAAGTTGCAGGATGGCTTTTATTCCCCTATTCTTTTTACTTCTCCATTACTACAAAATTAACATATGCATATGCTTTACCTCAATATTTCTCACTCCTCCCTCCAGAGTCACTGCCATCAGTATGGTGTATATCATATGGCATACAGATATAGTAATATGTACATGATCATGTGGAAATGTATGATTTTGCCTTGTGATTTTTTTAATGAATGGAAAAATAATGTGCATTTTCTCTCACAATTTGCCTATTTCACTTAATAATATATCTTGGACACCTTTATTTTAAAATATATCTATTAGGTCAAAAAGTATCCATATAGGGTATAAAAGAACCTGTTTCCTCCTTCTCCCTGATTCTTAAGTTTTTTTAAATCACATTATTTTGCCCCTGGTGAATTAAAATGCTTATTCTAAAATTTGCAGATTCTTAAATTTCAGTGAGATTAAGCACTACTGCACATATTATTGGTCATATGCATTTCTATAAATTTTCTATTCACTATGTGTATCTCCCTCACACACAATGGGAAAAACAGCATCATTTACCCATTTTTCAGAGAAAACATTCATCTGTTTACTCAGGAATTTTAAGATCTTAAAGAAGTTCTTGCAGCTAACCTAAGAGCCTTTGCTTCCTAATTTACCTGAGTAAAGATCAAGCTCTTGAGGCCAACTTCAGAAAAAGAAAAACAAAACAAAACAAAACTTGGATGTGATATTCCATTTCCGTATAGCCAGAATCACTGATATATATTCTTGTTTCTGACATTCCAATGCTTCCACTCTCCTCCTCTTTAGTAAGCATGCTTATCCACAGATTTTATTTCATATGACTCTTTTTCAGAAGCAACAATTATATCTTTCAAGGCCAATGTCATTATGTTTACTTCCTCAGAGAAGTCTAAAAATGTAAGAAGTTATAGTGAATGATTTAGAAGTTCTATCCTTTTATTTGTAGTTTAGGAAAAGTGGGAAGAAACAGTCTCAATGTAATTCTTATTTCTACAAGAAGCAAAATTTGTTAGGCTACTCTTGACCCTGCTTACTCATGACCTACATAGCAAAAAATTGAAGTTATGTTAAACCAACCTGATAGCATTGGATAAGATCCAGAATTCAATCTCTTCATGTATATAAAGATTTGCTGACTTGACTTAAGTACCTAAACCTCCTCAGGAACTTTTTGCATGATTTTGAAAATAAAGAAAGCTAGAAGTAATTCTTAGATCTTACTCATAAAAGGATAGAACTTTGGTCTGGAATATGCTCCTTTGGTGAGCAAGACAAACAATGTAGCTTTTTATAATACTCTCATGTAAATAAGCTAATGTGGAAAAATAGAGACCTATCAGAAAGTTTTTGGAGTACCATCTTCTGATTCTGATTATCACACATATTCCTGATATGTTTCAGTATGTCTAGTATGCCAAGTTATAGCATCAGAATCTTCCAAAAGAAGACTTTACATTTTTAGAGCATGTTTGAGTTTCTTTATCCCATTTTTACCATTAAAATTAGAACATTGTTAAAAAATATTCAGAGATCTTTAAAAGATCTATTTTTTTTAAATTATCTGTTTTTCTATGGCTGATAAGCTGCTAGAAATCTGAACTTCCACTGAGGGATTTTAAAAAGATTTTTTCATGACAACAGGAAGATTATGGGTATTTTCATCACATACATGACATCTGGTATCTTTTTTCCTGCCAAGATCTATAAATGGTTTAAACTGTCACTTAAACTTGTAAAAAAAAAAACCCTTAATGAAGAAGCCAGAAAACCTAAAAAACAATAAATAGAACAACAAGTATATAAGGCTTTAATAATGGTGTCTATGTAATTATATTATAGAGAAAGATATAAGATGAATTAAAGTTCAAAGTGAAAAAAAATCACGATTAGTAAATTTATTCATTTTTATTCTAAATAATCTTAAATTCTTATACATAGTGGTTTAAAAATCTCAATTTTCTATTGCTGCATAACAAATCACCTCAAAATTCAGTAGCTTTAGATACCATTGCAGTAGCTCCATAATCCTATGAATAAACCATATCCAGCTCCATATGATGCTGCCTGGGTCGGCGACATCTAATACAGCTCATTACATGTCTGGTATCTTGTTGAAGAAAATGAGGCTCTGTTAGGATGCTGGGGTGAGCGAGCATCCCAGCAGTCTTTCCAGCCAAAGAGTCAATTTTTTCACATAGCAGCTCAAGTCTATTCCCTCAAAGTCAAGCAGAACCCACCACTCCTTCTTTTGGCTTAAATAGAGAACTAGCCTGTGTGGCACACCACATTCAATTGGTTACAGCAAATCACTGGGAAAATTCAAATTCAATATGGTGGACAATTACAGGGTGGCAGAAGAGTAGACAAAGACGTTCATTGGGGGCCATTTTTGGAGAATAGCTACCACAGTTAGCCCTTTTACCAAGGATGTTTCATGTTATTTCTACTTTATTTTTATTATTATTATTATTATTATTATTATTATTATTATTATTATTTTTGGTACTGGAGATTGAACTCAGGGACAGTCGACCCCTGAGCCAAATCCCCAGCCCTATTTTGTGTTTTCTGTAGAGACAGGGTCTCACTGAGGTGCTTAGCACCTCGCCGTTGCTGAGGCTGGCTTTAAACTTGCGATTCTCCTGTCTCAGCCTCCCTAAGTGCTGGGATTACAGGAGTGCGCCACTGTGGCCGGCTCATGTTATTTCTACTTTAAACTGTACTCTCCAGTCTCCTTTAACATCCAAAGTCTCACCTCTATCAGGATCATACTTTAAGTTCAGGATCTCATCATAAAAATCAAGTCTAGGTACAGTTGAGGCTAGCCAGGGGAGCACTGGCCTGAACTCGATCAGAAGACTATAAAATAAAGAAACAAGCTGCATGTATTCCACATAGCCAGTTTGCAAGGGGGAGACAGGGTCAGGAGAACCATAAATAGATACCTCCAACCCAAAGGTAGACGGATATAATAGGAGTGACAGTATAGTCACTAATCTGAGAAAATTCTGAGATCCAACAGAATACAGTTGCCATTTCACTTTGCTCAGGAGGCAGGGAGCATAGTAAGACTCAATGTTCCCTGAGAATAGTTCTTGGCTTCTGGTTTCATGTGTTTGTCTCTGGTAACTACCCTCTGAATTATCCTTCTGTGCCTGAGAAAATGCCCCATATTTGTAGCTGCATAGTATTCTCAGCTTGCTTCCTGACCACAGGAAGTTGTAGTCTCAAAGGTGTTTTTATATTTTATACAGTTTGTGCTCCCTTCTGCCCAACCTGGTATAATTCCTTTTAACATCTGTAGATTTATGTATAATTTATAATCAAATTCATTAGATAAAACTTATAGCCCCATATTTTTCTGGTAAGGTCTTTCTCTATTTGGGATCATTTGTGAAGTGAACAGCAGAGAGGATCAAAAATGTATGTCTTCGGGATTCTTAGAGGCAATTTCTACTGAGAGGAAAAATAAGATGCACATTTAAAAAAAAAATTCGACAAAATTACAGTCAAATCTTTGGTTTGATCTTGAACTTTAGGCAACAACACTTTACTGGCAGTATTCTGGATTTGATCTTTTTCTCTGAAAGTTTTTCATGACTTAAGAAACATTTTATTCCTCTTTGCAGTGAATATTCCCCATCTCTGGCAACACATTATCTGATCTTTGTTATTATAGATCAGTTTTACCTTTCTATAATTTTATGTAATTGGAATCATACAGTATTTACACTTTAATATTTGGCATCTTTGGGTCAGCATACTGCTTTTGAGATTAATTCATGTCTTCATATTCTCTTCTCTACTAAGCAATATTCCAGTGGATGACCATACAATGATGTGTTTATCTGCTCATCTATGAAGGGACCTTTGGTTGTTTTCAGTTTGGGGTTATAATGAATAAAACATATATGAATACTCTTGTCCATGTCTTTATGTATATATGTTTTCATTTCTCTTATAAATACCTAGTAATGGAACTGCTAAGTCTATGGTAGGTTTATGTATAATCTCTTAAAAAACTGTCTTAGAGTTTTCAAAATAGCTTGAATTATTTAATGTTCATGAGCAATGTATGAGAGTTTCAGTTCTTCCACAAGCACATCAAGCATTGTTATTAATAAAATTTTTAATATAACCATTTTGCAACTCTTTTAGGTTTACCAATGATTTTAAATATGGAGCATATATTTCTTGGCTATTTGAGTGTCTTCTTTTTGTAAAATGTCTGGTCAGGTATTTTTCTCTTAAATTGTGCTTTTTGTCCTCCTATTGTGAACTTGTAAGAGTATTTTTTTTAATGTATAACAAATGCAAGTACTTTTTCAAATTTGTGTATCACTAATATTTTTTCAAACTGAGGCCTTTCTTTTCATTTTCAATACAATATCCTTAAAATAGAAGAAGCTTTTAAATCTGATTTATTTATATGTAGATTTGTTTCTCTGCTTTCTTATGCTATGTTAATTTCTACAGGTCTGTCTTTATGCAAACAACACAGTTTTGATTGCACAGATTTATTAGTAGTACTGAAATGAAGTTATGTTCTCTCTACAACCTTATTCCTCTTTTTTTCAAAATTACTTTTTCTCTTTAAGGTCCTTTGCATTTCCATATACTTTTTATTATTAGTTTGTCAATTTCTACTTTTTAAGAAGGCAGCTAGAATTCTGATTGGGCTTATGTTGAATATCCGTATTAATTGGGGTTAATTAACAGCATAATGATGAGAATCTTCTAATTAATGATCATGGCATATTTTTCTATGAATTTGAAACTTCTATAATTTTCAATGTTCTTAGTCTTTTCAAAGAACCAAATTTTAGTTTCATGGATTATTGCTTGCTCATTATCTATTTATTTAATTCTCACTTTTATCTGTATTAATTCCTTCCTCTTGCTTACTTTACATTTAATGTACTACATTTATTTTATTTTTATACATTCTTGAAGGGGAAGATGATCATGGATTTTAGATAGTATACTATGAATACTTACTATAAATTTAGTTTAAAAAATGCAAGATATTGGGTGTTTTTTGATAGGTTCAAATCATTTTATTATTTCCCCTGAGATTTGTCTTTGATTCATGATTCTTTAGGAGTATTCTTTAAATGGTAAATAATTAGACATTTTTCCATAAATTTTGCAGTATTGATTTCTAATTAATTTCACTGTAGTCAATAAATTCCTTCTCTATAATTTTTATTCTAAATTTGCTTTTTTTAAAAGTACCTACATATATTCTGTGATAGTTCATAAAATGACCACCCTGCCAATGATCTCTGCCTCCTGCATTCATGTCCTTGGGAAATCTCTGACTTTAAGGGTGGGCTGATTTAAAACTAGTCTAGCAAATAAAATAAGACAGTAGAGATAGAATCTGCCTTCTGAAATTATGTTGTAAAGAGACTGCAGCTTCAAACTCAGGGTCTCTTTCTTAAACCTCTCACTTTGGGGGAAGCCATCTGCCATTTTGATTGACAGCTCTGCACAGAGGCTTAAGTAAGCAACCTTCGGTCAGAACTCCTGAGGCCAACTCCAAGCCAGAGGTTCTGAAACACAACCTTCCTGAATCAACATATTAAATGAGGGCAGCCCTAGCTGATACCTTGACTATAGACCCCTGAGCCAAACCACTCAGGTAAGCTGCTCCAAGAGTCTCCACTAAGAGAAAGTGTGACATACTGAATGTTTGTTTTTTCTGTCTTGTATTTTGGTATAATTTGTTGTGCAACAAAATACAGTTAATGCAGATATCAGTCATATTTCTTAGTGAATTATCCTTGACTTAAAAATTAAGTGTTTTGCTATTTTTTAATGAAATGTTCTTTTTTAAAATTTTTTAAAAAAAATTTGTTCTAATTAGTTACTCATGACAGTAGAATGCATTTTGACACATTGTACACAAATGGAGCACAACTTCTCATGCCTCTGGCTGTACATGGTGCAAAGTCACACCAGCAGTGTAGTCATCCATATATATAAGGTAATGTCCATTTCATTCCATCGTCCTTCCCACAACCACTAAATGGAATGTTCTTAAAATAAGAAAAATTAAATCAATTTAAGATGAAAGTCTTGTTCAGTTCTTCCATATGTGAACTTTTTCTTGATTTTTTCTGTCAATTACTGTTATATTGGTGTTGCAGATTCTCAGGACAATGGTGTATTTGCCTATTTCTCTTTTCTCTTTATTGAAGTTTTTAGGATATGTATTTTGAAGTTCACATATAAGAACCAGGATATCCTCTGGATGAGTTGACAGTTTATCAGTATAAAATCCCCATTTTTATATGCAACAATATTCCTTGCCCCTAAGTCTCTTTTGTCTTATAGAGCCCCTCCAGTGTTCTTTTCACCTTTTCCTGTTCTTCCACTTTTAACCTTTCCATGTCTTTATATTTATAATGCATTTTCTGTAGACAACATATAGATGGGTACTTGTTTTTTTGTGTTTGGTCTGACAATTCTGCTTTTTGCTTAGAGTGTTTACCCATCTACATTAAAGTGAGTATTGATGAGCTTGAGTTTTCACCTACAACTGTTTTGTGTTTCTGTTTGTTTCATATTTACTTTTTTCCTTATTCTTGCCTGTTGGTAATTGCAAGTATTTTAGGATTTTGCTTTATCTACACAATTTGCTCATTATCTTTACCTCTTTTCTTGATGTTCAGAGAGTGTTTTAGGGTTTATAATACTAATCTGTAATCTGTGACAGAGTTATTTCAAAAAATATATAACACTGTTGACCTATGGAATATCTTTACAATAATGCCTGAGATATCATGTTTAGGAAAACACTTCTCAAATAAAATTGGAAGTATACAAAATATAAAATAGAGAAAAGAATAGCCAAATACAAATTCATTTTTATTCTAATAATTATATTTTTAAATAAAAGCAATTTTGGCTATTTAAGATAGCATGATATTTATTCTTTTAGACTGTGAAAACTTTTTTTTAGTGCTGAATCAGAAACTAAAAGAAGCACTGTGTAGGAGATAAGGTATAATGACTATCATGCATTGTTTATGCACCTTTAGCTTCAGATTATTTAATGCTTCCAAATTCAATCAGGAACGATTTATATAAAACTTGTTTAAATGATGATAAAAACTGCTTATATACTAAAAACATTTTTAAGCCTTCTGAATAGGATGATTCATTAATGATTACATTTCTAGTTTACAGAACATGTGGGAAAGCCATAGTATCCAGAGCTTGAGGATCTCTGGAGGGGTGACAAAGTTCCCTAATATACATTCACCAGAATCTATTTGTGAAATCAAGCTTGTAGTAATGCTGTTTTACTTAACTATTACAATGGTTGGAGATTGACAAATACACAAATGCAAAGTACTACTGGATTGCTTTTAAGACTTTGTTAAACTGTAGAAATCTCAATGCGTTCTCAATGCTAGAGGGACTACTGAGGAAGTGAAACAATAATTGTGTGTTTGTGTGAGTGTGTGTGTGTGCACATGCATGCACATTCATGCATGCATCTCAAAGCCAAGCCTTAGAAATAGCACACTGGAACACAATATCTAACAAACAAATGCAGATTTGAAAGAAAGATGCCTTTTGATAATGCTCCTTAAAACGCAAGATAAAGAGAATAAAATTGGGACTGAATTAGATTTTTTTAAATGAACTAGTTTTTCTTTTTCTTCTTTTTCTTTTTAACTCTTCTTTCTTCTGAAAGATAGATATAATTATAACCAATAAACGTGTTGCCACTCTTTTGCTTTCAACTTGTTTTTATATTTAAAATGTTTTCTATTGACAACATATAGTTCAGTATTTACTTTTTATTCAATCTGACAATTTCTGTTTTTTAATGGAGTGTCTACCCATTCACATTTCATGTGATAATAGATGCCTCATCTTCCAGAAATTCTGCTAATCGGATAAACCTTGAAATTTCTTAAATTTAACCTTTTTTAAATTTGCTGCCCCTTAGAGCAGGCAAAATATTGTAGGTATGTCACTACAATAATCCTTTTGTCATATATAAACCATTTGTTTTTTAAAAGGAAATCACTAGAGTATAGTGTTTCATTTTCTTTATGTGTACAGTTTTGTATTTTATTTTTAGTAGGTTACAAGTACTTCATCCAGCCAGACTACATTGAAGTGTTTATTTTTTTACTTAAACTACATATTTATTTTTAATAGTTCTTATATATGTATTTTTATTTGTTCTAATCCGAGTGTTTATTAAAGTCTAGTCCTAAAATTCATTCAGATGGAAAATTTTTTATTGTCTTTTTTTTTCTTTTCTTTTCCTTTTTTCCTACAAATAGTGAAAAAAAATGGGAGAATAAAGAAATACTACCTAGAAGATTTCTTAAGCCCAAGTTTTCACTTTATGGGGTCCATTTTATCATATTGCACAGAAGCAGATTCATTTAAGTTAGGAGCTACCTCATGTTCTGTGTCTCCAGGAGGTACTTACCGAGTCAGTACAAAATTCTCTCTCCTGAGAAACGTAGGCAAGGACTCAATGAAAGAAAATTTTTGCAGAGAATTGAAACTATATACTGCCTACATGTGATGATCAGTCAGTCATTAAAATAGATGGTTACTGAGCACACCTAGGATTCAGCACATTCCTCTGAATGCCCGATCTCACTTACTCTGGACTTCATCATCCTTTATGAGGAATTGAAAGCCTTTCTCTCTGACTAATCCTTTCTTAGGCATTAAACAATGATAAACTGCACCTTTAAATAGAGTTCCACTTTAGACACAGTCCCTTTAACAATATACCCTCCTCGTATCTCTCAGTGATTTAGTAATAATTTGAGCTTATTTGAGCATTCTCTTCCAGAAAGGAAATATACAAATAGCTTTTTCAAGTCAATATTGAAAAGAAATAGTGAAATTAACCATCTTCAGAATTGTCCCAATCACATAAAATCAATCACCAATCATTTGAGTCATTTTACTTGGCTCTTTCATTTACCAGATGAAATTTTAAGTCATTGAAATATGCTATGCTTCATAGAATAAAATACCTGCCTTGAATGACTCAGATGAAAGACAGTATTTCTAATGCAGTGTAGTAAGTGGTATAATAAAAGTATGAATTGATGCCTGTAATCCACCTCTCTTTAATACAATGTAGCCTGTCAATCTGCAAATCAAATTATTTAAAGCTGTGTGATACAAGACAAATCTTGTAACCTCTCTGGCCCCTCATTGCCCCACCAGTAAAAGACTGTGTCTTCTATTCTGTACCATTGGTCTACATGTCTATTTTGGTGCCAATACCATGCCTTTTTGTTTGTTTGTTTTTGTGGATTTTTTTAAACTACAGCTTTGTAGTATAGTTTAAGGTCTGATATTGTGATGCCTCCTGGTTCACTCTTCTTGCTAAGGATTGCTTTGGCTATTCTGGGTCCCTTATTTTTCCAAATGAATTTCACGATTGCTTTTTCTATTTCTATAAGGAATGACATTAGGAATTAACTGGAATCACATTGAATCTGTATAGTGCTTTGGGTAGTATGGTCATTTTGACAATATTAATTCTGCCTATCCAAGAGCATGGGAGATCTTTCCATTTTCTAAAATCTTCAGTTTCTTTCCTTAATGTTCTGTAGTTTTTATTATAGATGTCTTTCATCTCTTTTGTTAAATTGATTCCCAAGTATTTTTTTTTTGAGGCTATTGTGAATGGGGTAGTTTTCGTAATTTCTCTTTTAAAGGGTTCATCACTAATGTATAGAAATGCATTTGACTTATGGGTATTAATTTTATATCCTGCTACGTTGCTGAATCCATTTATTATTTCTAGATGTTTTCTGGTGGAATTTTTTGGATCCTTTAAGTATAGAATCATATTGTAAGCGCATAATGATAGTTTGAGTTCTTCATTTCATATTCATATCCCTTTAATTCCTTTGTCTGTCTTTCATCACTTCTATTCAACATAGTTCTTGAAACTCTAACCAGAGCAATTAAACAGATGAAAGAAATCATGTAGGTTTTAACCATCTTCTCAGGTCACATGATCTGAATGGGGCAGGATAACTATCTCTAAAGCAGAATGTGCAACTGACAGTCAATCAGCATATAATATCCTCCTAGACACACACAAACGCATGTACACTTCAGAGATTCACATATGACCCAAAGCAGGTCAGTTAGGGAAAACAAAATTCTATTCTGTGGCTTCTGTTTGATGCATTGCTGAAGCAGGAATCTTGGTTTTGGTGAGCTGAAGTCCTGATGGCATGGCTGCTAAGACACTGGGCACTGCAATAGAACTGAACAGAACTACTCAAGGAGGCACAGACAAGACCTCTCCTGCAATTTGCCCTTAATGCAGTTCTTCTGAGTTTTCAGATTATATATATAATTATTTACTGAACCCAGTTTGGGATGAGTTTTCTATCACTAACAACTGAAAGTCCTAACTGTAATAGCATTTATTTATGAACGAATTTTAACTCCAGACTTTCACAGAGGCAGTCACATAATCTACCTACCTACCTATCTACACACACATACACACACACACAAAAATACATACATACACATAATATCAATGGTACATGTGAAAAATTATATTAAAGTAACTCAGAACTTTGCTTCTTAAGAATGAAATTCTTGGTAGTAACAGTAGTGCTCGCCTATGATCCCAGCTACGCAGGAGGCTGAGGCAAAAGGACCACAAGTTTGAGGTAAGCTTGGGAAAATTAGTGAGACCTTGTCTCAAAACATAAAAAAAGGAAAAAAAAATAGATTGTAGCTTAGCAGTATAACACCCCTGAGCTCAATTCCCAGGGCCACAAAAAAGAAAGAAAAGAAAACAAGAAAAAAAGAAAGAGAAGAAAAGAGAGAAAAAGAGAAGAGAAATTCTTTCTCCAGATTAATACATCTAACAGTAAGTTCTATGTGAACTATTTTTCATCTTTAGTTCTGATTTAGTGTACTCTTTACCATATGAAAGGATTTTCAAGGCCCAATCATGAATATATTCCAGTTCACTCTTAAGAATGAACAACTGAAGAACAGTTGTAAATGTCTTTTCTTGATTGTTCAAAAATCTGAGACTATAGATGAAAACAAAAGTAAGACTATCATTAATGAAATGAATCATTATAAACATATTATACTTAAAATCATTTCTTTAGAACAGAAGGCAAATGACTGTTTCATAACTAATTTTTATTACTAAATACTCTAAATTAGCCACTATGTTTATATGTTAAACTCATTCATGGAACACCCACTTATACTCACTGACAGGTAAGATAGGCATTGAAGGAGTCCTATCTTCTAGCATCCATTTGCCCTTAGGAGAGCAGGACAGTGGTCTCTAGAGGAAGTAGCTTTGTTTGTCATCAAATATTGAGATGTTTTATGAAAATACCAATGTCGTTGATAGCTGGAAGTATCCAACAAAATTCTTTCCTTTTTTTATTTGCACCCTGAGACAATCTTCTCAAAAAGTGTGATTTTATAAACTACACTGAAAAAAGTACATGGATACATTTAAGACAATTATTTCTCTGAGGTCACCAAAAGCAAAATTATCCTGTTATGCTATGGTTTTCAGCCTACATATTTGAACAGTCAATCCAACAGCTGGACCATTTATTATTGTTCCAAAAACCTTTAGGGAATATTCAATGTAATAGAATATAAAATAACACTATCAAATGTTATGGTCTGAAGCTTTCTGATATACAATCTATAAACCTTTCTACCCAAATAAACCAATTTGGAAAAAAATAAAATATGATTTATATTATAAATATGAACCCATAATTTAGGGGGAAAAAAGTAGGCTTGTTAATTCTGAATGTATTTATTTGTATAATTAGCTTTAAGTGGGACATAAACACATTAAATTTATGTGTGTGTCTATTAATGGGATAATGTGATGTTTTGATATGTTATACATTATATAATATTTAAATCAGATTAAACACACATTAAACAGATTCCTCAAACATTTATTATTTATTTGTGGTAAAACCTTCAAAAAATCCTTTCTTCTAGCTTTTTGAAACACACAGTTCATTGCTGTTAGTCACTGCACTGTGCAATGACACACTAGAACTTCTTGCTCCAATCTAACTATGACTTGGTACGCATTTATCAACCTCTCTCCATATCTCCCTCCCTGCTACTCTCCCAAGACTTAATCATCACCATTCTACTCTCAAATTTTAGGAGATCAACTTTTTTGTATTCCATGTATGAGTGAGATCACATAATACTTGTCTTTCTGATTCTGGCTTATTTCGCTTAACTGTGATCTCCTGTTCTATCCGTGTTGTCACAAAAGACAGAATTTCATTTTTTTAATGGCTTAAATAGAACTTCATTGAGTGTATGTACCACATTTTTCTTTATCCATTCATCAGTTGATGAACACTTAGGTTGATTCCATATCTTGTAATTTGTGATAAGAGCTGCAAGAAACATGGTAATACAGATGTCTCTTTAATAGATTGGTTTCATTTCCTTTGGATGTATTGTTAGTAATAGGATTGCTGGGTCATATGATGGCTCTATTTTTAATATTTTGAGGAAACTTCATGCTGTCTTCCATAATTGTTTTACTAATTTACCTTCCCACGAATAGTTGCAAGGGTTCCCTTTTTCACACATCCTTGCCAGCATTTGCTATCTTTAGTCTTTTTGATAATAGCCATTCTTACTTGAGTGAGGTGAAATTCCATTATGGGTTTTATTTGCATTTCTCTGATGATTAAACATGTTGACAACTGATTCCCCTTACTCTCAAGGAACAGCCCTACTACTAGGTATTTATTGAAGAATCAATAGCAATTACTTAACATTGCATCTTCCTAAGGCTCTGTCCAATTACAACAAACAAAATACAATATGTAGGTGTTCCTTCCATTTTCTAAATCCTCCAAACTCGTAGTTTAATTTGTCTCTGGCTCCCTCTAGCACATTGGCATGTACATATGCAACCACACACACTCGCACACACAACACCTTCTTTAGTCTGGGAAAAAAAACAAAAACTAAACCTTTCATATCTACTCATGCAGATAAAACAACCCAGGGGTCACCAGTATGCTGTGTCTTCACCATGAGTCCAGTTTGCTCCTCGCTGACAATCCACTGAACACAACCACCAAGTTCTTTGACATAGCCAAGCAAGCATTGTTTCAATGCTATTTAAGCCTACCACCAGCACCTGGAAAATGTTTTCATTTTTGCATTTCAACAGTCCTGCAAACATACACAAATACATATGTAAAGAAGTTCACATTTGTATACATAATTCTGGGAACTTTCTTTAGGCTATATCATAGAGAGCAAATGACATACATAAACTCTTGATACCTCATACCATAAAATGAAACTTATTTCTCATCAGTATGAACATTAACACAGCATAAGTCTCATGAAGAGAAGACATCAGTATTAAATCTGAAACTGTAAATGGCTTGTGAAATTACACTACTTGTAAGTTAAGAATTCAGTCTGTCACAGTGATAGGTAGGTAGATGAGTAGAGAGTAGGTGATAGTAAATAGGTAGGTAAGAAGACAGATAGGGAGGTATATAAATTATAGATAGATAGATAGATAGATAGAGAGATAGAGAGATAACCTTCCAGGAAACACAAAGTTTCTAGATCAGAACCTGGACATTTTAGTCACAGCATATCTTAGCATTAAACAAGGCTATAAGAGCCTGATGTTACCTCCATATATAGAGAGAGACTCACAAACTTTGAATCCAAGAGCCCTGCTGGCACACTCATCCATGTATTGAGGGACAGTCCTTCATTTTTGAATTATAAGCACATTTCCACAGGAAAGAGAATTCTCTAAACTCCTCATTAGCTCTCTATATTCAGAGGTTCTTCATTCATGGTTTCAAAAAACTACAGATCAAAATTATTGGAAAGAAATTATGCTGAATATCTACAGATTATTTGTCTTGTGATTATTTCCTAAACAACACAGTATAACCACAATTTATATAGTATTTACATTGTATTAGGCATTATAAGTAATCTAGAAATGATTTACAGTATACAGCAGGATATGTGTAGGTTTAAATGCAAACTCTATACCATTTTATGTAAGGAAATTAAGCATCTACAGATTCTGGCATCCGCAGAGGGGCGTGGAACAAATCTTCAAAGTTATTTAGGGAGAACTGTACTATATCTTGCATGACACACTTTTTATTCAATCCTCTTATAATAAAAATTTCTAGTGGTCTTTCCTTAAGAAGATTGGACTGCATGATAGTATGAAAGAATTCATGGAGCACTACTTCCCAATAATCAGAATTATGGGTCGAGGCTAAAAGGTGAAATGACCTTTCCTTATTTACTTGAGAGCTGTTTATTATTGAATAATGGAAGATTTGGAACCTAATATAAAGGACTCTTGAATATGAAGGAAAAAGAAAAGTGTTTTCTTTGGCATTATTTACATCAATTAAACATGTGAATGAAACTCGTAATTATTGTCTTATTCTATGTTACCTGAACTCTAACAGTAATCATTTACTAGAAATTAAAAGGTATTAAAATATATTTTTAGATTGTAGGTTGATTCTAGTTGAAAATAAGTCTTTTACACATTTTAGCCTGCATCTTCTTTTAAAAGACGTGAAAAAGATGATCATACCAGCAGAGATTCTTTTATTACTGAAGAGGCAGCATAATTTTACATTTTATAAATAAATTCTGCTTGCTTGATTCTAACTCCTGCCTACTCTCTCATAATATAACAAAACATTAGAGCAATAAAACTCATTATATTTACTTTTACATAGTAAAAATACTTTCAAATAAATTTCAAAATCAAGACAAAATGGGCCTGATATCTGGATCATGCTTTAGGAACAAAGTTTCATTGTTCTGACCATTATTGATGTTAATCACTTGGAATTCTCACAGAGTAACAGTGATTTTGTTTTCATTTCTCTATTTATTTTGGTCCTAGGGATTGAATCCAGGGTGCTTTACCACTAAGCTCCATGTTCAGCCCTCTTTATTTTTTAATTTGCAACAAGGCCTTGCTAAGTTGCTGAGGCTGGCCTTGCATTTGTGATTCTTCTGGTTTAGCCTTCCAAGTTGCTGGGATTTTAAGTGTGCACCACTGTACTCGGCATAATAAGTATTTTTTTAAAAGCAGAAATCATGTCTTCACTTACCTCTTCCAAAGTCTTTGATGACTTCCAATTTTACTCTTCCAAAAAAAATCAGAGTTCTTTCAATGGCTTATAATACTTTACATGGCCTGCTTATCCTTATTTGTTTGTTTTGCTGTATCTACATATTTCAACCAACTGATAGATCATTTGATTAAAAATTGTGTATGATTAGCATGTGACATAAAAAATCTTAGAGATATTTAGCTTTGCCCTGAAATCATATAAATTAAGTATATAATTCAAATATTTTCACTGGGAGATTTTTCAGGTGGCATGAAAATCTGTTCTCTTGTTCAGTATTAGACAAAGACTTAATAAGCATCTCTTGAGGATTGTCATGACTGTGTTCAGAACATGGTATTTGCTGTACAGAAATGCAGTCTAGCAAAGGAGATAAGACATGCACATCGATATTAATATTACCAAATAAAGCATCAAAGTAAAAAATGCTAATGAATTCCAAGCAAACTGTGGTCAAGAGTTCATCCAAAATTTCTATTCAGTGAAATTCTCCTGGGGGAAGTGAGAAATATCCAGAAACTAAATCCGCTCAGAGGAAAGTAGAGAAGATTCAAGAGACATTAATTTTATGAAGCTAAAGAAATAAGGGTGCTGAAATGCCAGCCTATGATCCAGGTGTTTTGGCTATATGCATAATATGGGTTCATCTGGGTAGCACACAGAACTATAGAGCCAAAAGGGAAACTGCTATAAAATACCTGTTTCTCCAATAACATGTCAGCAACACATTTTTGTACAAAAATAGAAAGATACTTGCCTCTAAACTTGTTATTGATAAACATAATTACAATACCTTTCACTGAAAAGAAACTATATATTTCAAATCATGACATTTACATATGAAACTACTAAAATTATCTCTTAGGTGACACCATATTAAATATATATTATATAATATTATGTTAATATATACACACATCACATATCCATTATTTCTATGGACTTTGTACAACCACCCTGTGAAGAAGGTGTTACTGCTCTGCAATAACAACACAATAAACATGGCTTTTGTGTGAGGAACAAAAAGACACTCATAGGCCACCTTCTCAGGATGCATCACAGGACCATAAGTGCTTGGGTTCTCCTGGAAGAAGACCAGAGACCCTGGCTGGTCTGGCACTAACTGTGAACCCTTGGAATTCTCGGCAAGTGTCCTCAGTTATAAATGATGATCACGAAACTTATCTCAAAGGATTGTGTTCTATTGCTCAAATAAGTGGAACTATATGGAACCACTATGTTTTATTATTACAGCTGCTGGGAGAGACACACCTTTAAAATTTTGCAATGTATTTACTAATAACCTGATATTAGGAAAATTCTGGGAAATGTCATTTTGGATTGTGTTTCTGGCTCTCTCCAAATGTTCATCATATTGAAACTGTTCCCTGAAAAGCCTCGGTTGCCAATCAAACCTGAATTACTGCTCACCTCTACAGGACCACTCTCCTAAAGACTGATTACCTTTTAACCGTGATTCGCGATTTAGTTTTCATAATAGGAAATAACAGTTTCGCAGAGTGGCCTGGCAGGGCTTTATAGAAAGCTCCAGTCAGGCTGACATGTGCTTTTATTAACCATATTTCCTGTAGCTGCACAGACAATGAGAAATCCACTTCTGTGAGCAGAACCAATTATAACTGAACAGGTACATTTTTTCCCCAGCCTGGTCATGATGTCAAATGTTTGATTAGAAAGGTCTTGTGCTTTTAGCTAAATGAGGCTAAATTTCTTTCCATTTGCAAGAACAAGCTATTTCTGCCTTTCACTGAACAGCCTCTTAGTATCTTAATTCTGGTCTTTCAATGGCAAATAGAGTCACAAATGTGACACCCTTGAGATGGAGAAAACAATATTGTTGTATTTGTTTGAAAACAAATCAAGTTAGTTTCAGGAAGGAATAGTTTGTACTATTGCACAGAACGAAAACACTGATTGATATAGGAGGGAATGGGGACAAGCTATAGGTGAAGAATGGGGACAGGGTTTGTAGCCATGGAGAGGAATCTCAAGAAGAGGGACAAAAAAAAAAAAAAAAAAGAGAGAGAGAGAGAGAAAGTTTAAAACCCAACGAGTAGAAAGCCAGGTACAGTACTGCCATGTGCATATCTGGGGAATGACATAACCAAAATAGATCAGGTTTGGAAATCATTGAAATGGGGAGGAGTGGTTCTGAACAGAGGTAGTCCAGAAAATTCCTCTCCAAGAAGGGTTGGAAAGAGGAAAGCAGAAGCCAAGTTCCTACTATATGCAGAATTAAAAAGGAAAAGCTGGACTCATTAAACCAGGCATTGCTGGTAAGCACTCCTGTACAGAAAGATTTGCAAGACAATGTCACAAGAAAGACCACTCTCCTCCAAAATACCACAGGCTCATATGGGAATCCTTCCTGTTTCTTCTCCTTAGAATCATTCAGCTATAACAAAGCAGCCTGTAGACAGTGTAAGAGATTCAAATGAAGTTTTGTTACTTTCAGTCCTTTTTTGGTCAGTGTATAAATACAGAATCATAGGTTGATAGAATATTTAAACTAGAAAAGAATATAATCATTCACTCTAATCCCAATTTATAAGCAAGGACTCTAAGATTATATCAGGTCCCACTGCAAGCTAGTAAGAGGGCCCAAAAGAAACCACATTCTCCAAATTTCTAGATAATGTTTCGTCTTGTTTTACCATAGCTACCTAAATTAAGACATAATTTTCAATATTTTCCAAAAAGAATTGTTTCTATATAAAGCAATTAATAAGAAAACCCAGGAGTAAGAGTAAGAAAAATTTTAAACATCAGCAGTAGAGAAGTTATAAAGAATCCTTATTAAAAGCAAGAGCAAAAAAATGTAATCAGAAAGAAATACTTTTGGCTTTGCACTAAAAATAGATCTGGAATTAACCATTTCTTACTACTGTCTGTTGTTACCCTCCCCCTCCCCGTGCTTGGCAGTATCAGTTATGTAAATGCCCTCCTAATTGGTCTATTTCTATTGCACCCCATCAAACAAACACACAAACACACACACACACACACACACACACACACACACACACACAGCCACTGTCTAATCACATCACAAATCGAGAATGAGCCCTTTGGAGTGCATATCAATTTATGTCATTTCTCCACCCAATCCTCCAATGGCTTCATATCTCATGAAAATTCAAGCCAAAATCACTACAATGGCCTCTTAGAAGCACCAACAGAATATGTTTCTTCCATTTCTTCTTGAATCCCGTTCCCTTTTATCTCCTTTAGTTGCTATGTTCCAGTCATCCTTTCCTTCTAGCTGAATCTTGAGCACCTTATGCACACACCTCCTGCCTGTAACACCTTCCCCTGCCCACTGCACTGCTCATTTTACCCATTGAAGACTTTGGACAGATGTCGTCTTCTCAGAAAGACACCCCTTACACACTACCTTGACATGCTTTCTGTGAAATTATCCTATCCTCATGTGCTCTTATTCATTCTCATTTTGCGCTATTTCCCCTCAAGCAGGACTTGTCATGCTCCAACATTTACCTGATCATTTGCCTGTATCATGTACTCCCTCTAAAATATAAGCACCACCTAGGTTTGCAGCTCAGTGGTAGAGCACTTGCCTAGAATGTTCAAGGCCCTGGATTCCATTCCCAGCACTGTAAACAAACAAACAGAAAAGGATGTAAACACTCAAAAGAGTATCAAACCATTTATTGAGGTGTTTTGCTACTGATGGAAACGTAGCACCTAAAATAGTACCTAAAATATAATATTCTTTGCTGAATGAGACTTCATGAAAAGCAGATGATCACCATTTCAAAGAAAATCTCTGGTTTTACTCAGAAGGAAGTATATAAATCCTACACTATAGACAGGACCACAGCAGAGAGGGTTCCTAATGCACAAGGGAGAGATCTATTACTTCAGAAGTACACTAGAATTTTCTAGAAAGATACACATATCTTTAATGAGACTGTTTACCTCAATAGATTATCAAACTATTTACTAAGATAAGCAACCAAAATATAAAAATTCAAGTTCTCCCAAATCAACATATGTTTAATATAACTTCATTCGAAAGCTAAGTTTTTAAAAAGCTAACATTTAACAACAACGACAAAAAAAAACACTTGGAGAGGGTTAAGGGTCAGAGATCATTCATAGGCATTAGTGCTTAGAACTTTGATTTCTTATTCATAGTTATCATCAAACCTTCAACAAACTCATGCTCATCCATAAGAGCACTTTGAGAAGTTCACTGAAAAATAAAAGAGAATAAATTTAATCTACAGTTTGGGTCACTAAAGACCACAACAACCTGATACAGTTGGAACACCTGTATTGAGATGACCCAAGGTGATTGAAAACTAAATAAGTAGGAAAAGTGAAGAGCAAGAGAACAAAGGAGACTAGAGCAGAAGTTGGAGACTAGACTCAAGCACACTGAAGTTAACACAGGATATCCCAAATATGGGAATATCATATTTGGGGATTAATGGAGGAGAGACTGCCAAAAAACATAAAATTGAGGGTTAATTTGATTTTATCAGCTTAAAAGACCTCAATATCCAAAAGGGTAAATGAGATAATTGCATGGTACACGCACACACAGGTACATCATATATATAGATATGCACACAGAAATGCATGGGTGTATACATATGCAAACATCCACATACACACACACAAACACACACACACACACACACACACACACGCTCATGAGGAATTTATTGAGTGAATTTGACTACACAGAGTATAATCAGAAACAACTTGTTTCTTGCTCTTTTATATCCCTTCAAATTACTGAACTAGTTGTTCTATCCCTGAAAAAACATCTTGGGGAAATCCCTTAATTTTTAGTGAACAAACAGTTCATCAAAATTGGCATTTGTGTAATAGCCACTTGACTCCAGCTCACTTCAGAGTAATAGCAAAGCTCCGGATCCTTTCTTAATTCAAGGCTTCTTCCTGTGTTAGCTTAAGTGAGCTTGTGTCTTTCCAGTCTACAACAGAGAAGCTAAATAATGACACTTTCTATTTCATTTCTTCTCTTTTTTGACTTCTCAGCACAGGGCTTGGGGAGAAAAGGGAATAGGAGAAAGAGTACACACTCTTGGGTTGTGATATCTCTGACATCTAAATTTGATGTGTTAGGAGTCATAAACTGTCCCTTTCAGTTATGGGATACCTCACAGATTATGGAAACCATTCAATTGGGGGGCCACATGACGCTTCCTTGAGTAAGGCAACAACTTAGAACTATCTCTGTCAGCTCTTCTGTTTCAGGAAACAGACCCGTTAGTGGAAGTCCTCGCCACTCTCTCAAGTTCACATCTTGAGAAGCCATGCCATCTTCCTGCCATTGAAGAAAGTAATTTGCTCTCAGAATTTATCTGGGCATGAGGAAGCCCTAGTCACAGCGTCCTACCTCCAGACTTTGTAGATCAATGTAAAATGCCAGTTCCTAATTTCTTCAAAGTCCCATGGACCCATAGCAAGGCCTCCAAATGCTGCACTTGAAGGTACCATCACTAACTTGAAGAAGAATGCCAATTCCTTTGCCTATAATTTCGAGGTTAAAAAAGTCCATAAGACATGGTTTACAACAAAATGATCTTCTCTCCTCACTTTGTTAACTTCTCCACCTTTCTCTTACTTGATCTGAGGTAAGCAAAATGGCCCTAGTATGTAAAGACACTTGTTCCTGGCTTCAAAGAGGGGAAACTGGCTACTACTGCTGGCACTGGCTATAGGAACTTCACCTTCCAAGTTCTGAACAGGTGTTCTAGCAACTCACTTATAAATGCCAGGTTCATGAACTTAAACTTCATTTTTAGGTTTGGGGCCTTCAATGATTTCAGGAAAAATAATCAAATGTAACAATCTGTTAAACTATACACATGTGTACATATGCATAAATATTCATACATTACTTTATTATAGATACAGATATGATGGAGTAATCTGTAAGCCTACAAGTGTATGAATAATGGAAATATAATACTGATAGAAAAAAATATTAATGTAATTAGAGTGCTGTTGATTTTTTTCTTTTTTCCCCTCTATTTTGTAATATAGCATACCTTACTCCTAAAACCATAAAATTGTGTACCTATATATAAACATACTAATGGATCTCTGTAGAAGTGTGATCTCAGTTTAAAAAATAAAAGCACTGGAAAAATAAGAAGGGCAAAACACCTCAGGAACTAGCAACTCACTTATAAATGCCAGGTTCATGAACTTACACTTCATTCTTAGGTTTGGGGCCTTCAAACATAAAGACATTTATTATTTCATAAAGGAAGCATCAGAAAATTGGAAAGAATTATTTAATAAACAGTAATTAAGTATTTTGGAATTATCACCATAATAAATATCAGATAAGTTCAGGAGTATATAATGTATACCCATCATATGCACACATGCATTCATATATATATTCTGTGTACATAACATATATTCTGTTTATGCATGCATATACACATATATGTACATCTTTAAGTGACTAGAAGTAATAAAATGGATAAACATGTATTAATCACTAGACTGTAGATCAGTTTAAAATGAAATAAGTAAGCATAAATGAAAAGGTCAAAAGACTTTGTTCCATAAAGATTTGATACTTCCATGTACCTAATAAATTCTGGGAAAGAACCAGAATTCTGGAAATACTTCAAAGTATGACAAATGTGCAGACTATTTTTAATATATTGAATGCAAAAAATTGATTTATTTAAATAAAATGAAATTTCATTTCTTCCTTCCACAAACACTTATTGAATGATTGCTATATACCACACACTTTACTAAATACTAAGGAAGCAAACACATTACATATTCAAAGGCTTAATAAAGCAGAGTCTAGTAAGGATGAACTATAACACTTTATAGCAAGGCTTATGACAGTAATTTTTACACCCTGTTATGGAAACCCAGAGTAGGAACACAAAATGCAGACTTGTAAGTTGGGAAGTAGAGGAATGCTAGGGAAATTTCCTAGAACAAAGGACAACCTTTCAAATGGCCTGCATGAAGGGTCAAAAAAAGGTTGAGAATTCCTGCTCTGATACTTACTGGTAGCATTGGCAGTTATTCCCTGAACCTTGGTTTCCTTGTCAGTAAATTGGGAATAACAATAACATTCACAGAAATAGAGTAGTTAATGAGAATTATTTAATTATTTAGAATTTTGAAGCGACTTATAAATGATTGTTAACAACAAATGAAAATCACCAAATTCCATTTGAAAGATTAGAAACTCAAGAGAGAATTAGATCTGTGATCTCCAAATTTTGTAGGATATTCAAATGCTAAATGCATAAATGTGAAGCAAGGAATGGAGAGCAGTAGGGCTGGAAAAATAAAGGATTGGTGATAAACCATTAAAAGGACTGCCACCAAGGATTCTGAGCAGGGACAGTTATAAAATAAGATTATCTTCTTAAACTGATCAGTCAGACAGTGGTATAAATAACAATTTTGAATATGGTGTGACCAGAGAGAAAAAGACATGTTACAAGATGAATTCAGTAATACAGACAAGAAATGTTGAAGACCTGAAGTAAGAAGGTATATAAGATACATTCGAGAGATGCTGAAGAGATATCATCTGTAGAACTTGCAGACTGGCAAATTCAAAGTGGAAAGAAAAGGACTTTCTAGATGCCTGGTTTAGCCTAGTCAGCAGATGGTGCTGGTATTTCCAAAAATAAGAAATACAGATGGAAGATTAAATCTAAAGGAGTTTTTTTTTTTTTTTTTCAAGAAAGTGTGGTAGTTCTTATATTATTCACTAGTAGCCAGTCTCTCCTTCCAGACTTAGTGAAATATTACACTTTCTCACCCTAATATAGACAAGGACTGTGATTGCTTTTTTTCTGGCCAATTAAATCAGTGCAGGGGATAGGGATAATGATCTCATATTTGTGGATTATTTTGATTCCTCATCTTCCCTTTCTCATACCATGATGACTGACCATGTTCCAGTATAAGGAGCCAATTGAGGATGATGCTCCTCGGAAATTCTTCCATTGACAATCAGAGTTCGGTGAATTTTAAGTTACCAGCTGAGTATCATAATTATTTCTATGAGGTTCTGTGAGAACCAAAAATAAACATCAATCACTTACGCTTGAATTTTGATTCTAAAATCACAAATGTTTTCTACGGCACTGAGTCCCTTAAAATATTGTTAATTATTTCTACTTGAAAAATAATGATCCAGACTTATGGTATGAACTTCATTGGGTTTTTGTGAGGACTGAAAGGAGTTTATAAGTGGAGAAAGTTTGGAATAGTGGTTGATTCACTGTTAGCACTCATTTAATAAAGTCTGCTGAGTCCCATCTTTCAGCCTTTTTTATGTGTTTCTTTTTTTCCTGATAGTTTAGACTTTCTCAGAGAATTCCATCATTTTCTCTCACGGGCTGCACTGTCTGGCTTCATCTCTCCTCACAGAACTTCATTTACCATTTTTATCTTCTGACATTTGAATGGCTATCCTCAGTCCAGGCTTCTTTCCTAAATCACAGACCTATAGTCATACTAAACTTCTCATCTCAAACGCTTCAGACATTTCAAAAAAAACCCACACATTAAAAACCCAAACACTGGGCTGGGATTGTGGCTCAGCGGTAGAGCGCTTGCCTCGCATGCGTGAGGCCCTGGGTTCGATCCTCAGCACCACATACAGAGCAATAAAAAAATAAAGACGTTGTGTCCATCTACAAAAAAATTAAAAAAAAAAAAAAAAAAACCCAAACACTTTCAGTAGAAGCATCCTTCTATATCCAATATTTTTATTTAATTATTTTAATAAATTTCACCACATTCACTTTGATGCTTATGACAGAAACCTGGATTCTGTCCTTGTATTGTACCTTTCTTATTCTCTCTTTCATCAACCACACACCTTACAGACTCCGCATCCTCCAATTCTCTTGAATGTATCTCTTCTTCTTGTAGAAACAGGCATCTTCGCTCTTATATCATTGTTTTAGCTGTCTAACTGGTGTCCCCACCTCAATCTGAATTCTCTTACTGTAACTGGAGTATTTTAATAGCTTTATTCAGCTGTGATTGATGTTATCACTATTGTAATTCTACAACTCATTAATTTTAATACATTTATAGAGTTGTGCAACATTGATCACAATCCAGTTTTAGAACTTTTTCATCACCTACATGTTCCCTCAGTTCTGTTTCCAGTTTACCCATGCTAGGTCCTACCCACAACTCTAGGAGACCACTGAGATGTTTTCTGTATCTGCAGGCTTGTCTTTTCTAGTTATTTTGTATCTAAAGTAGAAATTTTATTGTTCTTTTCCTGATGGGAATGCTAAAATGACTTCTATTTTTTTCCTCTCTGGAAAGTTTAAGTTCCTGAAATATTAAAGCAGTTTGAGAAGGATCAGTCTTTTTCAACATGAAATACAGCTAATTCTGTTTTTCTTCATTCTCTCCTGTACCAGAATAATGAAATATTCTATTTCTTTTATCAGCCCATACAGAGAGAGAGAGAAAAGGAGAAGGAGGAGAAGAAGGAGGAGAAGAAGAGGAAAAGGAGGAGGAGGAGGAGGAGGAATAAGAAGAAGAAAATGGGAATTGGTTTGTTTCAACTCTGAAGTTTTAGCTATGAGTTTCACTGGGCATTAAGGTTTATTGTTAAAGAAGGAGTGGGGAAGGTAAAGGGGAATATCTCCTGGAAAAACAAAAAGAAGAGAAAAGAAAAAGAGAAGAAAGATGTGATGGTGAGTAGAGTCCTTTAAAAACCTAGAAGCAGTCCATGGAAATTGGGCAAGGAGAGAGACAGGTCCAAGTCATGTAAAACTCATGGTTGAAACAAGCAAGAGGTCGAATGATAGAAGGGGGAGTTTCTGACCCTTGGGAGAGCACAATGTGGCAGGAAACCTAATAAGCTGGTGTTATACAAGCCTTGTTCCCATCTACATCAGAATGATTAAGAAGTGAACCAAACACTTGACAACCATGAGCTAAGAGACCTGGGAATGGTGCAGCTTATGTGTTCTTCTGCTTATGTACTTTTACTCTCTACTCCAGTCACTATCATCCTCCCCCAGATCACAGCAGAGTCAGGCCTGCCCACACTATCCACACACTATCTTTCCTCTGGCTGGGCCACATGACACCACTCTTCCTCTGACCCCAGCTGTCTACACAGGTTTCAGCCTGAATACTAAAACTTTTCTGAGCACTTTTTTTTTTTTGGTACCGGGGATTGAACTCAGGGGTACTCAACCACTGAGCCACATCCCCAGCCCTATTTTATGTTTTATGTAAAAACAGGGTCTCATTGAGTTGCTTAGTGTCTTGCCATTGCTGAGGCTGGCTTTGAACTTGCCATTCTCTTGTCTCAGCCTCCCAAAGTGCTGGGATTTCTGGCATGTGCCACCACTCCTGGGTGAATGACTATAATTTTATAATCAGCCCTTTTCAAGTTGTGTCTGTACATATAGAAATGAATTAATTATATACTTCTCATTGATTTTAACATATAAAATGATCACCATTTGGCTAATTTTGTCATTAATAGCTTTCTGATTTTATAGATTCCTTCTTTTTTCTCGTCTCATCACAACTAAAATTAGTTTTATAATTGGCTCATGGTAAATATCTTTCTTGATAGTATATCCTACAAAGTAGTTAGCAGTAACCTGTTCCATTAGAATGTAACTTGATAGTTAAATATAGGATAGAAGCTTTCGAAGACATTATAATGGTATTGAAGTTAGGGTCTGGATGAAAATATATGAAGAAATGTTCAGGACTATAAAAGACTGGCTGAGAGCTTTTCCTTAAATAATACATGCATGAATCATTTTTGTATGAATTTTTAGAGCACATATGGGCCCTTGGTCTCTTAAATTCAAAGTTCATTTTTATTTTCTACTGTCTTCTATTTTTACAACAATTTCCCTCAAGTTTTCTCCTTTTCAAAATTTGGGGGAAAGTACTGATTTTTGGAAACCTATCCTTATGCATTCTTTCATAAGCATCTAATGTTCATTTTTCTACCCCAACATTTACCCAGGAAAATGCATAAATATTTTCAGTGATATAGGTCTGACATCAATGAAAATATCACTAAAAGATTAAAACTAATAGTTGGCTTGCAAAAACCTAGGAAGTCATAGCAAAATTTATATGCTCCCATATATAGTTTACATCTTATCAATTTATTTATAAGCAAGTTTTTATTCTAAAATAAGTTCAGAACTGATAAATATAGTAATGGGAAAATGAGATAAATCAGTTTCAAAAACTGCAAAGCCAGCTGGAATTTACCTCCTCTACTTTCCTCCAACCTATTTTGATTTTTTAAAACTGAAAAAATTAAACTGAATATAGTGAGCTCAAAGAACATAATTTTGAAATACTTATTAAGGCCACACTCAATTCAGTGTTTCTGGCACTGAAATCCCTACTCGATTATGGGAAGTTGGCAATTCAGTGCTCTCATTTCAAACATGCTGTTTCTGGAGTCCTAGACCAGAGCTTGACTTGGGCTCCAACAAATGAGGCCCAGTCACTTGCCCAAAAAACCTAACAGAAAAGGTAATGATGAATAAGCATGAGAGGAACTTTAACCAGTGTAAATACATCAGGAAGATAAGGGACCTCTGTCCTTAGCCTTGACCTTGAGGAGCTGACAATGACTTTGAGGTTTATAGAAAAGGAAGTGAGGTAAGGATTTAGGTTTGCATAGCTGGTGGCTTTGCACAGAAGGAGCAAAGGATATAGATGCAAAAACGGGGGCAGACACGCTTTGTCTTTAATTCCTCATTTAGCTCACCACTGGACATTTGCTGGCAAAAGCAGAGGAGTCTAAGTCCTTGTTACAATACTGCGCATGAAACCTTCTAAACTTCTGTTCTTGCTGCTGGTCATTTCAAACAAAGATTTCTATGTTATGCACATTTAAGAAAATGCAAATTATTTGCATTTTTGTCTTAAAAGCCAGAAATCTAATGCAAAGTAATTTACTGCAAATTACACATTTTGCTAATTTACTGGGAAAACATTTTTAATTCACTTTTTTCTGTGCTGAAAAGAAATAATCATTAAAATTGAAAATATGGAAATCACTATTTGGTAGTATTTTAATTCCTGACCCTACAGATAAAGGGTAGAAAAACAGTATTAACTAAAACTTTTCATCACCACTCCTGGGTAAGAACATTCTCAGTTGTTTGAAAGCTCAAAGAGGGCCAAAATTCAATCATCCCAGAATAAAACAATGTTCTTTAGACTTAATTCTCCAGAGAAATTTAGTGTTTGCTTGTTAGTTTTGTGACTTGTTCATTATTTTTTTAAAATTCTTTTAAAATCAGATGATGTTTCTAAATCTTTTTCATTTAAAACACAGTTTTTAGTTATTCAGCTAGGAGTGTGAACATAAACCATGACACAGCTAGAGCAAAACTTTGTAAGTTGGGACTACTCTGTCACTTCTACAAGCACAAGTGGAACTTATAAATATTCTGCAGATTCCACTGGGCACAGATTTCTACCTGGAAGGTTTCAGATGTAACTCAAGCTTGGCCAGTGCTCACCCCAGCACTGCCTTCCTATTTGTGCTGCACCTTCTCTTCCCATCCAACCCATTACAGCTGGCTGTTCATAGTCCATGCCGTTTACTAGACCAACCTCAGGCAACTCAAACATCATGATTTATTAATCTGTATGTGTCATGCCCTAAGACACATACCTGGTAAAAAGTGCTGAAATTGTATCTTACAGTTTAAATTTGTTGCTTTTTAAAAGTAAGCTCCAAAGTCACCTTTATTTTTCTCATTCCCAGATTCAAACATTCAATTTTTAAGCTTTTCCATAGTTTACCTTCATTACCTATGGTGTTTGAAAATCAGTATAATAATCTTCCCTGTTTTGAGGGAAAACAGACTTACAGCTTGTATCTTAGAGCAAGAGTCTGCAGAAACTCAGAGGAGGCAGTTACAAATTCACACATTTGATATCTTTGTACCATACCCAGTTATAAAAACAAAAATAAATAGCATCAGTTGTGACCAAATCCTATCAATAACAAATGAGTGGAGATAACTCTTTTCTATTCTCTAAAAGATCTAGATTCAGCCCCAGGGTGTGGGTTTTCTCAACACATTTCAGCCACTCTCAATGTCACAGCAGATCAGATGCAATGTTTGGGTGCCAGAAGGAGCTGCTGAAGTGCTCTCTCTGCCTCTCTGCTCCCCCCAGGAACCCTAACTCTCTTTCTGCCTTTCTTTGCTCTCACTCTAATTCTGGTACAAGTTTCTTTTCTGCTTCTTGCACAGTGCCTTGCCGTCACTGCCTCTCTTGCTCTTTGCTTTAATGTCTCCTCTGGGTGTTCTTGTCCAACAGAAATCCAGAAATTCTAGCAACAAAGTGGACACTTGGGCATTAAATGGCCAAACAGAGTTAGTGAAATGCAAGATTTCTGGTCCCAGCTGCAGTCTCTGAAGACATGGAATATCTCATCTTTCAGCCAAAGGTTTGTTTTTCTATCTGGTTATAGGTCCTTTCATCAGAATACAGAAGTTACATTTCTCCTGTGGGGTACTCAGAAGTCATGGACATATATATCCACGACAAGCAAAAGCCCCAGTGAGGATCTGTTCTTCCAAACTACCTGAAACTACTTCTGACATAGAAACTAACCTTCAGGAAGGAGAGTCTACCCACACCATTCCTATGTTATTCAGCTACGAGTGTGATTTTAGGCACAGCTTTGTTTATTTAGCCACTCTATGAGCACGATTTTAGGCATAGCTTTGTTAATCTAGCTACTCTGTGATATTGTTTCCATCTGATTAAAAATCCAAATGCAAGCTGGGCACGGATGCGCATGCCTGTAATCCCAGCACTTTGGGAGGCTGAAACAAGAGAATGGCAAGTTCAAAGCCAGCCTCAGCAATGGCGAGACACTAAGCAACTCAGTGAGACCCTGTCTCTACATAAAACACAAAATAGGGCTGGGGATGTGACTCAGTGGTTGAGTGCCCCTGAGTTCAGTCCCTGGTACCAAAAAGAAAAAGAAAAAAAAGAAAAAAAGAAAAAAAGAAAAAAAAATCCAAATACAGAAGTTTAAAGATACAATTTCTATATAATGTCCTAATCCTAAAGAAAAATTTGAGGGATCATTTGGTAGACCCTGATACGTTTATTTAGATTCCCTGCCTATTTTCCCAAACAGTTGTTACATTTAAAAAATAATAAAGTCCTTCCATGTAAAACTGCATAGGCCTTGAGGGAAGCCCATTTCTTCTGGTATTCAGGACCCCATCCTCACCTGCCCCTGTCCATACCTAAATAATTAAAGTCTCAAGTTTCTACTGCAATAAATCTCTTTCTCTCTCTTTTACTTAGGAATTGCTAAAGTTAAGAGAATAGTTTGTTGTAGATTCTTCTCAATCTTACCTTGAAAACCAATTCTTTCTATTGCATAGAGTTCTTATAACCTGTCCTCTGGTAGTCTTAATTTCCAATTGTAACAGACAACAGATATCTACTATAGGTGAATTTAGCTAAACTAAGTGCATTCTAGATTTTTACTTTTAGACTGCCCATACATCTGTCCTATTACTTAGCAATGCAAGAAATGATCTAGTAAAGTTAATGATCCATTAGAAAGGCAAATGTAAACTCGTGTAATAAAGCATCTAGTACACTTTTCTATGCATGTAAAAAGGCATTTTAATGAACTAAATGAATTTGAATATTTAAACTCTGAATAACCTTTACAAATTGTTCTTTGAATTTAAAGCAATATTCCAAATGCAATCCAAAACCTTTGAAGCTTGTTTCCAATAGCTGCTTCCTGGCTGTAAAGCATACAAAAAAAGTTCTATCCAATCACTTCAAAACAATACGTGCTAGAAAAGCTTTAATGTAGTTATTGGAAGAAACATAGAAGAAATATATGAAAGGGTGACTTTGTGATAATAAAAAAAGTTGGTCATAAGACTTTTTTGAGTAGATTATGCAGGAACTAACATCTTTTGTTTGTATTCCTAAAAATGATCCACTAAGCAGATTCCTATTTTCATGGTGAGAAGAATGATCTAAAATGAGGTAGTCAGTAGGTCTGAACACAGGTAAATTATAGCATCCTCTGACATTTTAAAGTGATTTCAGATCAAATATAGTGCTTTATTTACTACATTAGAATTGATGGAGCTAACCATAAATAGAAGTTGTAGATTCTCCTCAAGTGTCTGATAATTATCAATCAAAGCAAGGATCCTCTGACAACATCACTACCCTATCTCCTGCTGTAAACTTTTTGGGGATAATATCTGTTCCAACAATTTACACTAAAAATGTGCTCCCTTTGACTTCAACCAATGTTGAAGGTATTATAATGAAATATAAGTCTGCATTCTTTGCCATAGAGCAGTTCTTTAAATGTATACTTGATACCATCTTGTATTAATTGAGTTTAGACTGTGACTCAATTCCTTCAACTTGCCCATCAAATGAAAATGGCTCCAGGAGCTATTAACATCTGAACAACTCCATAAAAACTCCAGTTAATATTTTCTAGAATGGGACTCAGAACTAGACATCAAGAATCTATGTGGAGAGGCCGAACAACAAACAATCAGTTAGAAACTATTCAGTTGATCTGGAATTCAACATATGTGAATTTAGTCAAAGACTGTATTCACTTATAACATTGCTGTTTTGTCAGTTTCTCTCCTAATAAAACACTTAGCTGGGCAAGAGGCTGAGGCAGGAAGGCTGCAGATTCAAAGTCAGCCTCAGCAATTTAGTGAGACTCTGTCTCAAAAAAAAAAAAAGGTGGTAGTGGGGAGACTGGAGATGTGACTCAGTGGTTAAGCACCCCTGGATTCAATCCTTGCTACCAAAATAAATAAAATAAAATAGTTTTTAAAATTTTTAATCAATTCTTTCTCTATGAATGCTTTCTTGATGGCATATAGGATTTTTGATCTCTTTTCTGATTATACAGGACATCTATTATTTTATATCTCCTAGTCTTCATATACTATGGTTTCAGTATTTCTATTATTTGAAGAAACCAGACCTCATTTCTTTCCCTCCTTCTATGATTTGAATGCTTTTGCTTCTTCCAAAATGTGTCAGGAACTTAGTCACCAACACACTAGTGTTTGGAGGTGGGGCTTAATGGGAGGTGCTTAGGTGATGAGGACTCTGCCCTCATGGATAGATTAATGTCCCTATAAAAAGGGCTTATGGGTGTGAGTTCCCTCTCTTCTGCTCTTTTGCCTATGAAGACAAAACATTCCTCTTATCTGGAGGATGCAGCAAGAAGAAGCCATCTTGGGACCAAAACAGAAACCCACTGGCAACTTGATCTTGGACTTGCAACCTTCGGAACTATAAGGCAACCTTTTTGTTCTTTAAAGATTACTTAGTGTGTAGTTTTTCTATTAAAATAACACAAGCACTAATACTAAAACACCTATCCATTTGCTTCTGGTCAGGCTACCCAATTAATTTATTCAATCAGGAGACAGGTGTTTGATCCAAACATCATTCTTCTCTTTTTAAAATTCCAACTACACAATAATGTGAGATTCTTTTCTAGTGATAAAACTGTGAAATATGAGATGCAAAAACTCAGCAGTTGTGTCATATGTGAACAAAATTAGCTGGAAAAGTAAAATCAAACTGTAAAGAAAAATAGAGACCATTCTAGTCATCTTAAGACCCTTGTTCCAATTGTTCCTGAAGCTGAGCTATACCCTTGGTTCTCCAAGGGCACATTAGCTAATAAATTCATTCAAAGGACAATAATAAAAAAATATTTTTTTAATAAAACAAATCCTTATAAACACATATATATTTTGCTAAGAATTTTACTTATTTCTCCCTCTGAACTTTGTAGTACATATTAACTTATTACTATTATTGTAATACATTACCATAAACTTGGTGGCTTAAGTAATATAAATGTGTTATCTTATAATTCTGTAGGTCAGACGTTTGACACAGGTTCCATTGGCTTAGACCAAGGTGTTGTCAGCTGTGTTTGTTCCTCTCTGGAGATTCTTGGGAAGAATCTGTTTGCCTGTCTTTTCTAGCAACCAAAGGGCATCTGCATTCCCAGGTTCACAGCTCCCTTCCTCCCTCTTCAGAGACAGCAAAGCTGTGTCTCTGAATGTTCTTCTGGAGTCACATATTCCTCTAACTCTGACCTCCACCAGAATAAGTTCTGCTAAGGACTATGGTAATTAAGTCGGACCTGACTGGATAATTCAGGGTAACTTCCTCATCTCAAGGTCCTAAGTTTCAAGCACATTTGCAAAGTCTCTTTTGCTATACAATGCAACATATTCACGGGCACTGAGAACTTAAGTATATACATCTTCGGGTGGGTGGGGTATTATTCTGCCTCTCAATGAAAATGAGGAAAGCATTGTATTTCTTACATCATTCCTCTCAGTAATAAATATGTTAGCAGAAGAAGCCAAAGACACCATCCATAATAGTAATAACCTGCTAATGAACATTATTTGGAAACTGTGTTTTTGTTTTTAATGACTGAAAATTATTTTGTGGAAAAGAAAAATTCTGTTGGTTTTATTTTATTTTATTTTATTTTCTAAAAATGAGGTTGATGATCCTTACTGGATTTCCCCAGCATACAATCAAAATGCAATCTTTGAGAAGTAGAATTAAAAGTATTTCCATATCCATACATGAGCCTGGAAGCCTAAGGCTACATGCCATCTTCCTGAGTATAGAGAGTAAACATGGCATCTCTCTTTGTTTTACTAATTGCTTCCTTTCCCTATGCTGCTAGCACAACATCTGCCAGGATGGAATGCACTTCTTCCATACAGCAGAGAACCACAGCCTGATAAACAACCTGAACATCCTGGTGTAAGGGCAAGTACATTCCAGGCAGCCAGCAGGCAGTTTTCAACAGGCAAAGACCTCAAGTGAAAATGAAGCTAAACTCTCACCCAAACTCTTTAGAGTGGTTATAGACTTGTTAATTCTGTAATGATCTCATACTGTTGTAATTTTATTGATTTTGCTTTTCAATAGAACTGTTAAAGATTATAATTCTAAGATAGGCAGAATGTGGGCAGATGCTCACATTCTCACGCACAGTTCTGCCAAGATATTTTTATATCTTTCTGCACATAAAGCAAAATGAAGACATGTGTTATAGATGCATGTTACCACTAACCACCCAGAAGAAGGGAGTTTATTGTATGCTCATTTCCTGGATGAAGTATTAAAAAAATTCTACCTAGGAAAAATGAACAGCATTTTCAAAATAAAAAAAAGATCTGCTTCTGAGGTAGCTTATTAAGCATTCTTAATTGCCAAAACCCATTGAAATGGCAATTTGGGCCATCACATCCAAATGTCATCCCTGCTAGTTCTAATCAATACAGAGTTCATGCCACATCTACTGGTTAAGCATGAAAATACAAAATGCTGCAACAGTTTACCCTCTGTTAATGTTCATTCATCCACGGTGCATCAGAAAGTCTCATTTCAAATATGGCATGAAAGAAAGAAAAGCAAACAAAAAGCAAACTCAAAACAGACTTGAAAGAAATTGCCTCAAGTAGAACAGAGAAAAAATTCTTCAAAATCGGTCTTACCTTGGGAGACTTAGGCAGATCCACTTTCCTTTCTTCTGCTAAATTGAGCAGGGTAAACTTCATTTCTTCCACTGAAGGATGTTTGGGAGGGCGAGGTGGGGGGTGCAAGAGAGAACTTTCATATCTCCGCATCATGTAATATTGTTCTTCAGTAATCTCTTCCACTAGAGTCCTGACTAGAAATGGTTCTGTGTCCCTAGACAAGTTACTAACTAACTGAACGGTTATATTCAAGCGACCAACAGGAATTTCCCAACATTCCCTGGGGTTGGCAAAGTCACTTATGAGTAGATAAGAGTCTGTGATACCTTCCTCCAGCTGCAGTCCTGGAGTAGCTGCCAAAATGTCCTCTTCAATGGAAAGATCTCTCACAGACACCTTCACATTGAAGGGCAAGCGGAACTGTTTACAGAGCTCAGACATCTGGTACTGTTTCTTGTCGTGAATCACCTCTACGAAACCTCCTTCCATGTACAGAGGGAGCAAGGCTGCCTCATAGGACTTTTTGAGGATCTTTTCACAGGCCAGAACGTTCACCACTTTTTTTATTCCCTCACAGAGGACTTCAGTAGTCACTGAATGATGTACTAGAAACTGGTCCCCAACAGATACAGAGGACAGCTCCTCATGAGGAGGATGAAAGGCTTTGGTGGCCACCACGTGCAGGGGCTCCTTTTCACTCTTAGCTATCTCTAGGTCATAGGCAGTCGGGAACTCCCGAGGTCGCCGCTTGAATTTGCCTTTGTAGCTAGTGGGGATCAAAAAGTGTCTCTTAGGAAAATTACTTCTGATTTCTGAAGCTAAGATCCTTGAAGCCTGGTACTTTTTGTGGATCATGATGGTTTTTCCAGGCTGTAAAACACTTCTGGACAGCTGGTTTCCTTGAGGTGCTTCTATGACTTCAGCCACTATGGGAAATTCTTTGCTGGTCATTTCAAAAAGATCTTCTGTAGATAACAGCTGAAGAAACCAGTTTGTATCATAAGAGTCAGTAATGTCTTTGACTTCAACATCTAAACTGGGGAGAATGCGGACTATATCTTTTCGAACTGAAAAGAAAAAAAATTTTGTGCATCAAAATGTTTGTCAGAAGTCACTTTCCTAGTGCCATAGATAAAATTCATTTAGAAAGAAATAAGAATGAAAATTATCATAATATAACTTATGTGTGGACTTACTTTTTTAAACTTTTAACATGAAAGAAATTATATATATAAAACCAAAACCTGAAAACCTATGCACAGGTTAAGAAACAAACATTAACTAATTTCTTGGCACTCTATAACCTCTCCAAAATCATATCTTCCTCACTGCTACCTGAGGGTAACCATTCTCCCAATTCTGGTGTTCATCACTGCTGTTTATACTTACAGTTTTGTGACACACAATACAAGGATATAGATGTGTGTGAATATGCATATAATGTATATGGGTGAAAGTTGTATCATTTTATCATTTTAAGGCATGTCCTTGAGGTTCAGACTTTATATGTAAAAATACTGGAGAAGAAAATTTTAGTACTTCCAGTAAACTCCTTCACATATAAGGCCAAAGACATACCTTCTTTACACAAAATTCTATCCTGTGGGCTAAGATGACATTGAAAAATCATGAATTATAAGGTACTTAAGATTAATATATGGAAATGGATATCAAGATGCAATCTTTTTCCAATTCCAGAGTTAATTTCTTTTTCCACCAGTGCTATATTATACCTGGAGAGAAAAAGGTGGTACAGATGGGTCACAGTCAGGAAACCACTCAAGAGCCCTATGTATACTGGTAGGTGCTTAACAATGTGTCACTAGGAAAACTGAATTTCTGTGTTCTTTCCAAGAAGTCTTTTTTGAGACTACAGAGATGCTTAAAATATAATCATAAAATTATTTATCTGTTCCCCATGTACTAGCCCCATAGTATCACTGTATTTGAATTATTTTTAAAGTTATGTGTTAGTATTAGCAAGATTTTGTAATAAGTTTTTTTTAAATGAATTTTTAAAATTTGTTCCACTTAGTTATACATGACAGCAAAATGCATTTCAATTCATTGTATACAAATAGAGCACAACATTTCGATTCTCTGATTATACACAATATGGAGTCCCACCATTCATGCAATCATATATATAACTAGGGTAATGATGTCCATCTCATTCCACCATCTTTCCTGCCTCAAGTCCTCTCCCTTCCTCATTCTCTCCTTTGCCCAATCTAAAGTTTCTTCATTTTTCCAAGCCTCCCCTCCCTCCCATTATAGATAAGCCTCCACTAATCAGAGAAAACATTTGGCCTTGGTTTTTTGGGATTGGCTTACTTCGCTTAGCATGATATTCTCCAACTCCATTCATTTACCTGCAAATGCTAGAATTTCATTGTCTTTTAATGCTGAATAATATTCCACTGTGTATCTGTACTATATTTTCTTTATCCATTCATCTATTGATGGGCATCTAGGTTGGCTCCACAGTTTAGCTATTGTGAATTAAGCTGCTATTGTAGGAGCATCTCCATACCTTCCAACACCTCCCTTTCATCCTTCCCCATTCTATGCTAATAGACTGTGCTCTTGCCAGAATGCACCCCTTTGTTTGTGACCTTTGGACCTGATTGGTCCAAGAGTGCATATAAGCTTCTGTAATTTCTGGAATAAACGGTGTTTTCTGCTCTTCGCCCCGGGTGTCCCTGCTTTTTGTCCCGGGTGTCTCTGTCTCGCTAGGGCAGAGCAGATTTTTACCTACACCCTGGGGCCTGGGGAGATTGGCTCTGCAGATCGTCACCACCATCCAGAGAGACCCCATATCGTCTTCCCCAGGGACCCCTTTTTCCTCATCTCTCTGGACCCCAACTTGTGGAGAAAGCCACATGGCCCTTTCCCTCTCCCCTCTATTAAAGTGATAGCTATAAACATTAATGTGGGCTATGTCACTATAGTATGCTGATTTTAAGTCCTATAGGTATAGACCGAGGAGTGGGATAGCTGGGTCAAATAGTGGTCCCATTCCTTGTTTTCTGAGGAATCTCCATATTGCTCTCCAAAGTGGTTTCACCAATATGCATTCCCACCAATAATGTATAAGCATACATTTTTCCCCACATCCTCACTAACACTTATTATTGCTTGTATTCTTGATAACTTGATAACTGCCATTCTCACTGGAATGAGATGAAATCTTAGAGTAGTTTTGATTTCATTTCTCTAATTACTAGAGATGTTGAACATTTTCTCACATATTTGTTGATCGCTTATATATCCTCTTCTGAGAAGTGTCTGTTCAATTCCTTAGCCAATTTATTGATTGGGTTGTTTTTTGTTTTTTGTTTTTGGTGTTAAGTTTTTGAGATCTTTATATATCCTGGAGATCAGTGCTTTATCTCATGTGTGTGTGTTCTGTAGGCTCTCTCTTCATATCATTTATTTTTTCTTTTGTTGAGAAGAAGCTTTTTAGTTTGAAACCATCCCATTTCTTGATTCTTAATTTTACTTCTTACACTTTAGGAGTCTTGTTAAGAAAGTTGGGGCCTAATCCAAAATGATTAAGAGTTGGGCCTACCAGAATCAATATTATTAAAATGGCCATACTACCCAAAGCACTATACAGATTCAATGCAATCCCAATTAAAATCCCAAAGGCCTTTCTTATAGAAATAGAAAAGGCAATCATGAAATTTATTTGGAAAAATAAGAGACCGAGAATAGCTAAAGCTATCCTGAGCAAGAAGAGTGAAGCAGGAGGCATCACAATACCAGAC